>CM070043.1:5734985-5748113 GCA_036250615.1 Ptychadena robeensis
AAAATTTATCGTTTTAAGTCGATTGATTGAAAATCTGACCCGTGTATGGCCTGCTTTACTGGCAGGATCAATAATAAAATAAAAGGAAAGTAACCTTTATCTGAAGCCTTCTCCGGGATATCTGAAAACAAACATGTACTCTCTTTTAGTATTTGAGCCGGCTCATTCTGCGGGAAGAGCCAAATTTGGCCTATTAATAAATGATATTGCTGACTTCACAGACTCCTATTATTTCCCAAATCATTAAGTGGGGTTGTCGGTCTGGTAATCAGGAGCCAATTTCAGGCAAAGCTAACCTTTTAAAATGTTCCGCTCTGCATTAGACTCACGCACATCCATCTGTGCCGAAAAGATCAAAGATACATTTCCATGTTGACATATTGTAGATGAAAAGGGAAACTCTTTCCTTGCTCAAATAAACTTTGCTTATTGTTGTTTTAAAAAAAAAAAAAAAAAGAGTAGCCGAGGTGGATTCAAAGGCTTTGATGGATGTCTCCGAGCCGATTAGGTTCAAACTCTTTTATTTGTTGAGGGACAAAACCCTGGAAGAGCGTCCTGCCAAAATCAGCCTAATTAAAGAGTCAAATATAAAGCTCTAACCAAACCGCCATTATTATACACAAATTTATGTCTTAGCTTTGTTTATTTTTATTATTTGTTTCAATTGGGAGAAAGAAAAATGTCTCCTTTTCTGTGTTTAAACATTAAACTATATACGCCTATAAACTATTAAGGTGGTATTAATCTGGCTCTAACACAATGGATGGTTCTGTCAGTCTAACACTGGCAGCCGGCAGCAATGAGCCGAGTGATGACATCATCAGCATTCTCCATCTCTGTCCAATTGGCAGCTGGGGGTGGATCAGGGACCATGCTATAAACTGTCATGTTACCTGTTTTGGCTAGGAAACGACTTTATTTTACCCCTCTACTTTTACTTTTATTTCCCCATAAATCTCCAATGAAGCTCAGTTGTATCCTACTGACCAAGTGCACTGGAATCCTAATTCTGGCTGGAAAAAGGAGAGCTGAGTAGGCTCAGTTGTAGCCTATTGACAAAGTTAACATGAACACTTATCCGGGAGGATGGCTGAAAAGAGAGGTGAGTAGGCCCAGATGTAGCCTATTGACCGAGTTTACGAGAATACTAATCCGGGAGGATAGCTGGAAAGAGGGGTAGGTGAGTAGGCTCATTTGTAGCCTACTCACAGAGTGCACAGGAATACTAATGGATGGAGGATGGAGGGAAAGAGGAGTAGGTAAGTGGGCTCAGTTGTAGCCTATTGACAAAGTTAACAAGAATTCTGATCCAGGAGGATGGCTGGAAAGAGAGGTGAGAAGGCTCAGTTGTAGCCTATTGATGGAGTTTACAAGAATACTAATCTAGGAGGATGGCTGGAAAGAGGAGTAGGTAAGTAGGCTCATTTGTAGCCTACTGACCGAGTGCACAGGAATACTAATCCGGGAGGATGGAGGGAAAGAGGAGTAGGTTATTAGGCTCAGTTGTAGCCTACTGACAGAGTTCATGGGAATACTAATCTGGAAGTAAGGTGAGTAGGTAAGTAGGCTCAGTTGTAGCCTATTGACAGAGTTAACAGTAATACTAATCCGTTAGGATGGCTGGAAAGAGGAGAGGTGAGTAGGCTCAGTTGTAGCCTATTAACGGAGTCTACTGGAATACCTATTCGGAAGGATGGCTGGAAATAGGGGTAGGTGAATAGGCTCAGTTTTAGACTATTGACAGAGTTCACAGGAATACTAATCCGGGAGGATAGCTGTAAAGATGGGTAGGTGAGTAGGCTCAATTATAGTTTATTGAACAAGTTCACTGGAATATTAATGGTTGGCTCCTGCATTACTATTTTCCACTAAATCTTCAAAGAACTACATTTGTAGCCCACTGATCGAGTCCATAGGAATACTAATCCGGGAGGATGATGGGAAAGAGGAGGAGGTGAGTAGGTTCAGTTGAAGGTTATTGACAGAGTTTATGGGAATACTTATCCAGGAGGACAGTCGAAAGGGGAGGATGTGAGTAGGCTTAGTTGTAGCCTATTGACAGAGTTCACAGGAATACTAATCTGGGAGGATGGCTGGAAAGATGAGTAGGTGTGTAGGCTCAGCTGTAGCCTATTGACAGGGTTCGCTGGAATAGTTATCAGGGAGGATGTCTGGGCAGATAAGTAGGTGAGTAAGCTCAGCTGTAGCTACCTACCTTCCATTGGGGTGCCATAAGGCCACCAGGTCACCATAGGCATCTTTAGTCCTCTTCCCACTTGGGTGTCCTCTACCCTCTTGATTGTCTGACTGATGACTTACCTCCTGTTCCTGTTCCCCTGGTTGTAAATTGCTGGGAGTCACAATCACTGACAGAGCCTCCTAAACAATACCCCTAGTGTGTCATTGCATGGCTGTAGCTTTGCTTTAAAACGGGTTATCATTTTAGCTCTGTGATACAAAATGATTCCTAGAAAATGTTGTGTTCAGAACATCAATGCCTTTTGCCCTGTAACTAAGATGTGCAATAAGAGTAACATACTTCACTAAGTATAATATTCAGCTTGTGTTATTGTCTATAAACTGCAGGCTTTTTTCAACAGAGGAGCCAACAGGAGCTGAGTATGTGAAAAGCTACATCTACTCACTAAACATAAGATTGTGCGGAACAGAAATAAGAAATATAACATTTTATAGCATATTTACCTGACTGAAATCAAGACAATATATTATATATTGAAATGGCCAAGTTGCATTGAACTTTCCAGTATGTATATCGCTGAACATTGAATTTGCCAAGTTCTATAGAATTTTCCAATATCTTTTTACATATTACAAGGATATGTTTTCATATGTATGTTGCATTTAACATAGAGGCTATGGATATATCAATGAAGCAGTGTATTCTATTTGACCCCACTTAACCAACTCGCTTAACCACTGTTAATATATCAGCGATAAAAGCCGCACAGGGAGTACACAGAGAGTGCATAGTTTTCAGTGAGTCAGCTGACTTCTAGACGTTCAATCAGTGGAGAGGCAGTAAAAGAGCAGTATAGTGCTGCAACATATAGAGCAGGGCATATGTATAGAGATATCAGATATGGCCGACCAATGTAAAGGCAATTAGATGTCACATTTTGAAAAAGGTATTCAAATCAAAATGGCAGATTCTTGTAACGTTGGGGAATGGCTCCGTGTATCAACCTAAATGGGTATCTAAAGTAAACATAGCTTGGGTATAAAGTAGAAAGATAATAAATAGTTGTGCACAACCTTCAGCAGTGATTACACAGCTACAGTGATATCAGTGGCCAGAAGGGCCCTCAGTGGGTGTATGGGGTCTGAGCAAAGATTAAGGTGTGCAGCTCTCAAAATGTGTGCAGCTCTCAAAATGGAGGAGTGTGGCCCCCTGGAGGGTTGAAAAAGAGCCACCGCTCGAAACGCGTCCCATTGTTCCTGTTGAGCCCCCCAGCATCTGTAAGCAGGAAGTGATCTCATCCACAACCAGGAAGTGAGATTTTCCTGGAAAGCACACGGCTCTGAGATATCCATCATTGTAACCCTCTTTTAATTTGAGTATCTTGTCTGTTGTGCCTCTGTCCTTGTTCTTATTTGGGTATAAAGTAGAACCCATAAGCATAGGCCACCAGTGGCCACAAACAGGGGCTTTCTAATTTCAATGAAGGTGAAATGTAAGCATATAAATGGGCTGGGACAAGAGAAACTGGCGCTGGGAATGCTGCACACAAAAAACTTGAAGAATCAGGTGATCGCACCTAAAAAGCAGCCTTAAGGCTGGATTTACATGGTCCACCAGGCGCTCTTGGGGGCAGGCGTCTGCAAACTCTGTACAGGTGCAAATTATCTCATGTCGCGTTCCCTAGGCATTTGCTGTAATAAGGTGGAAACTTGCCAATAAGGTGCCATCTTAGCCTCTGTCTAGAATTGCAGTAGCCATGGCATACATGTAATCACCCTTTAAGGTGGCCATACGTTGGCCTGATTTTTTAATCATTTCAAGCACAATCAATCGCGTTGATCAATTGTTTGGGAGAAAATTGCGGCCATTTCTTCAAGCAGGATCAAAGAGTCCTCGGATGAAAAGGGTGGTAAACCCTGTTTGATTTACATAACTTTGGAAGGGGACATATAGTCCCCTAGTATCAAACGGGATCGATTGTGCAGAAGTGCTGTTCCCCGATTCTTCGTTCAATCAAGGAAGCTCTTGCGCAGTGTGGTGTCTTCATTTCACTGCACCGATACATTTTCCTAACAAGGCCTAGCATCTTATGGACCTTTCCTTCCTCCCTCCATTCCAATCCTTAGAAGACCAGTTAGAGCTATCTATAATGGATTTATAGTAAGTAATAATTTACTTTCCGTTATATTTTGCATACAAGTCAGAAATCCCCTGTGCCATCTGCACACTTGAAAGTCAGACAACTTCCAACACTCCAGCAATCCGACATTCCCACCACCCTGCCTTCTTGCTGCCTATAAATGGTTTCAGTTTAATGTGAAAGTCATGGTACAATAAGGGACTATTATTGTCCTTATTAAAGTTGTAACAAGCAGGTACAGGATAGTGGAAGCAGGGAACTCACCAGGAACTTTGGAAACAACTTTACTGCAGGAAATGACTGTAAAGGGTAACTTTTCCACACTAGAGAGAAGAATAAGCCCTACTAGGCCTCAGCATAGGCAGCTGTCGATGTCTATGGCCGGACACTCATGAGATAAGTATCTCATAATAGTTGCTAACATCTGTGTCCACTGTCAGGGACAATCTAAACCTCAAGTGCACCGGTCAAATGAGCATTTCACAGGGGTTGCCAAGTTCCCTGAAAGTAGCAGCACTAATGCCCACAGGTGGGGTGGAATGCTTAGAGGGAGAGTAAATATCTAACTTAGAATGGATGAGGTGTTACTCTCCCTTCTAACTTCCCACCCCGCACATCATTTCCATAAGTCGGGTGGGAAAATAAAAAAGAGGGAACATTACACTTACATGGTGGTAAGTGATGCCCTGGAGTGTCAGTTCCAGTATTTGAAACGCAAAAGAGACTCCACATCAGCACTTCCAGGTTCCAAAATACAGGAAGTGACACTTTCCAGATCCTCCTCCTTCACATTATTCTGCCTATGGAAGTTCAAAAATATGTCTTGTAGATCCTATTACTGCCGTATTAATGCATCCTTCTTGTGCTCTTTCCATCTTATTACATCACTTTGTTATAGAGGAGCCTTGACAGACATAAGGGCTGAAAGTGGACCTGTGAGAGGATTGAGGGTGGGGCAGGCAGGGTGCACCCAACACTTCGCCCAGTTTCCACCAGGGGGAGCTCCATACCATATAGAAATGTTGCATAGTGATCAGTGTTGCTGTTGAGGATGAGGGTGAAGGTGTGGGAGAGTCGAGATCAGTAACTCCCTTACCACCCAAATGCATCACCCATTTAGGAAGCGTGTGGATGTCTTTGGAGCATCCACCAGGGGCAGATTCACCTCAGGTCATATAAAAATGTTATCTTTCCAATTGCATAGTACTCAGTGTTGCTGTGGAGGATGAGCCCAGACCAGTGACTGCCTTACCACCAAAATGCATCACCCATTAAGAAGTGTGCGGGCGTCTTTGGAGCTTCCACCAGGGGAAGTAAAATTTGATAGTGATCAGTGTTGCTGTGGTGAATAAGATGTGTGAGGGATCAGAGGTTGGTGACTCTCTTCCCGCCAAGGTGCATCACTCATTAAGAGTACAGCCAGCTTCCAAGGAAAACAGCACGCATTGGTACCATAGACACCTGCTCTGTAATAAGCCTATCCTGGGTGGTGAGGCCTGTCTGGCTCTGGACACATTGGGGTCGATGGAACACATCTTCCTGTGCCTGATGTAAAGCCTCAAAGGCCTCAAAGAAGTAAACCCGTAGAGCAGTGGTTCTCAACCATTTAAAATCTACGACCCCGGAAGTGACGTCGCAAAGTCTTGCAACCTGTTGGGTACCAACTTTTACCATAAACCATTTACTTACTACCTACCTTGTGTATACTTCTTCCTCCTTACACATAATGGATATGTCAATTCTTAGGTTATGTGTTCATTTGTAATCATGTAAAAATAAACTCCTAAATTCGAAATAAAAAAGAGAACCTGATTGAGATGGTTATCATTCGATGAAATGAGCGCCTGCTTTCCTTTTCTTTTGTTTGTTTTCCATTATGTTTTATTCCATCCAAACATGTAAATATGGATCGTTTACTTAAATATAAATTTTTTTATATATATATATATATATATATTGCAGTTTATTAGGCCGTAGACATTGGTGTCCGCAATAGTTTTCTTTTTGTATGTTTTGTTACACCTGATCCAGCCAGTACCATTCATCTTAGCCTAGGGTGGCTACATTCACTCTACTGTACTGTTTATATGTAGAATAATGTAGCCACTTTTGAACATCAGCATTGCCAGGTGAAGAAAGGACTGGACTGAATAATAGATTTAAAAACCTAAAAAGCTAATTATTTTTTCTCATACTCAGAAAACAATTCTTTCCATATGGAAGCTGCATTAGTTTGCTTTCAAAGGCGAATACATAGACAGTAGAATACAGAAAAAAAATACCCGTTGACCTGTCAGACCTTCTTGCACTCTGAAACTCAAATAATCCTATCTGCTTTCTTCAGTGAACTTCAAAGCAGCTCTATTTACTGTATAGTAGCCTAGGGAGGCAAGTAAGGTGAGCGTTGTCACCCTAAAACAGGATTCATTATTATTGGCAGATTGAACAGGTGAAAAGTAAAAGAAAAGGTTAGATAATGAATGTGCCCGCTATGTGTAAAGCTGCAGCATATGAAATATTTGTTTTCTGGGGAAAGGTTTAGTTTTTCTGTTGCTGGAAACTTAGGGTAGTGTCTTCTTATATAGGAATTGTCAAGCTATCAGTATATGCCAAATCAATGAAGTTGAAGGTAATAGGGGAACTTAATTGCAGTCTGTGATCACTTTGTCACAAATGAAGTGATCCCAATTTGGGCTGTCCTGTGAATGCAGTACCCCCCCCCCCCCCCCCCCCCCTCCTCCAGGACTCCTGGATCATAGAACTTGTGTCCTCCAGCAAAGGGAGGGCTCCTCTTGTATTTGGGTGGCATGGATTTTACCAGCCCTGGCTCCACTTGATTGACAGAGTCCTCCTCTAGTGTTTTCAGACCTGAGAGTGGATTGTGTGGGGTCAGAAGCTATTGAAGAGATTTCTCTGCAGACTGGGAGGAGGGGGGGGGGGGTGAACGCTGCTTAAGACAATGAATGGGATGGAGACATGGCGGCCTGATTTACTAAAGCTGAACTCACTCTGCCAGAGATCTCTCTTCCTGGGCAGGATAATGATGAAGTCCTGTGTATTCACCACTACATGCGTGTATTTCATGGGTGAACTACAAACACTGGAAAACTTCTATACAGTATAAAAGACAGCGTCAATTCAATCATTGATATCACATCCCAACAAAAAAAATTATTCCAAATTAAACCATTCATATACATATTTATTTCTTTATTTTACAAGAGAGAGAAGAGACTGTCCATATGGATCCTATACAAAGTATTGATAGACATTAATGGTCTTTAAAAAAAACATAGATAGAGGGATAGATAGATAGATAGATAGATAGATAGATAGATAGATAGATAGATAGATAGATAGGGCCTACCTCTATAAAAGAGTCTATATAAAACTTTTAATGTGGCTTGACTGTTGAAGGTCCATCAGAAGTCAATATTACATTTCATAGTCCCTTTTATTTTTATGTATATATATATATATATATAATTTTGCATTATACTAAATGTATTTATTGTTTTAGAACTAAAATTGGATGAAAAAAATATATCAGATTATAAAAGAATATATTTCTCTTGATCACATTGTTTTATTTTTCAATATCCACATACTTTTAGATATATGTACAATACCAGGTATTCCAGATCATTATATATATATATATATACTTTACATTGTAAGTAATAAACTGATTGATAAATATGCTGTTAAAGGGTGATAGTGACGGTATAATTAAAATTAATTATTGGACGAGGGTATTTTCTAAATATGCATTGTATTTACTAATTATTGAAATGAAATGGGAAAGATAAACAACACTGTAAAAAAGTAATTGTGTTTTGTATAATAATAATAATAATAATAATAATTAAAGGGCTGTACATTGTGATGGGGACGTGTACTGGGTTTTAGCGGGTTCATATGTGGATCATCTTAGACACATGAAGATTCTATAATCTGCATTTCTATAACACGTGAACGCACCTTGTGAACTTTTTCTTTCTTTCTTCTTAGTAAATAAGGTAGAAGACATTGTAGCTTCTCCAGGGCTCAGAGGCCAAACTTTTGACCTTCATCAATCAGGCCTGTTATTTTCTCCCTGACTTGACAGTCTGAGCAATCAAAGAACTCTGTGTGATATTTCCCCTCAGTTGCCTGCTCAATCAATTTTTTTGTATACACCTATAAAATAATATATATATATATATATATATATATATATATATATATATATATATATATATATATTCCCAATTGCTGCTGATACCCTATTTTTAATCTTTCACAAGTTGTTTTAAAAATATATATATATTACAAAATAATTATCCTGCCCTATACCACACAATAGTCAGTTGGTGCAATGATACTGATTATACGCTATTTAACACTATTTCCTCATTTAAAGATGATTTATATCTATAAATCTATAATATATATTTGATAGACATACACAATGTACATACAATAATAAATACAATAGCTTTACATTGGATTCAGCGTTGCGATAGTTAAAGGATATTGATTACATACTATTGATGACTATTGATGAAAATTCAAAGTAAGCTCTTACATTTCATAGACCTATGCAATGCACATCAAATAAAATTTTTACATGAACTGCTATACATTTGATACAGTGTTGTGATAGTTAAAGGATATTAACTACTTTGGAAAATTTCAAACTGAGCTATTTCAATATTACATGTGAATGACAAATAATCTAAATTAAATACAATATTTAGTTAAACTGCTATACATTTGATACAGTGCTGTAGTGTTTAAAGATTTTTTTTTAATACGAATGATAACTTTAAAAAAAATCAAAGTTCATGTTAAATGATATTATATATATATATATATATATATATATATATATATATATACACACACACAATAGTTAGTTGAAATGCTGTATATTAGTAACAGTGTTGCATTGTTTGAAGAATAATGATTACATATTATCCATGGCTCTTAGCTAAATCAAAATAACGTTTAATATTCTTATATTCATATAATCTATATATTTGTAATAAACAGAGGAGATGCATCAATTTTGGATTCGGAATGTTTATTACACAGCAAATAACATCAGATTGCCAACGTCCAATTAAGTTGCACTAATTAGCTTCCAATTCTCTAATGAGCCTGTATAGACTTTTCTCTACTTACCAATATCCTATGATACTGGGAAGGGCCAATCAGCGGCCAGACATCCGGGCTCCAGCAGTATGAGGACCACAATTCAGACTTCTCTATTGTAAAGGCAACTTTCCGCTTTCACAGAACAAAGTCTTATTATCATCCAATGTCATTTTCTCTGTCTGCGGAGCAAGAGAAATCCCCTTTTCTGTCTCTGTCGTTATGTTTCTGAATAACCATCAATGCGAATGATTTACTATTCCATTTAGGTAAAAAGACAAGGAGTGGTGTAAGCAAGTTCAGATGCGAATGGGAAGAGCGGAGTTGTATTGTCGGAAATCTTAATGTTTTTGTCATTTCATATAGATCAGGAGTTCTTTACAGCCTGGTCACTGATGAGCACACGCTACATACATGTATGTTTATTGCTGGGGATCTGGTAACATGTGATATAGAAGAGAAAGGCATCCTTACATATGGGATATAGGACCTCCACAGTCCCTCTGTGTTCCTCTCTCCCAGCCTGGTCCTCGGTCACTGAGTCCTCACTATGTGAAGTACCTGTATGGAAGATGTGGAGTCTGACAAAGCTGCTATGAGAGTCCCTCAGAGAGAGAAATCCCAAGGACTCCTGTGTACATCATTACACTGAAGGACCAGAGTGGCTGAGGTTACCCACTACAAGAGCACTGCCATATCCATTCACTAGTCCTCCTGGGCCACACACTGTCATGTGTACAGAAGCCATTACAAGTACAGCTCAAATACAATTCTCTATATAATATATATATATATTAGGTCACAGACTATATTGTGTACAGTAGCCATTCCATGTACATCTATATTAAAATGATCTATATAATATGTTTTATAAATTAGGTCACAGACTGCCACGTGTACAGCAGGCATTCCATGCACAGCTACAACGCAATTCTCTATATAATATATATATATATTGGATTACAGACTATCGTGTGTACAGCAGCCATTACAAGTATACAGCTAAAAAACAAATCTCTATATAATATGTATATATATATATATTGGATTACAGACTATCATGTGTACAGCAGCCATTACAAGTATACATCTAAAAAAATCTCTACATAATATATATATATTGGGTCACAGATCATGTGTACAGCAGTCATTAAGTACGACTAAAAAAAAATTCTCTATATAATATATATATTTATGCGTACAGCAGCCATCCCATGTACATCTATATTAAAATGATCGATATCATATGTTTTATATATTAGATCACAGACTGGCATGCACAGCTACAACACAATTCTCTATATAATATATATATATATATATATATATATATATATATATATATATATATTGGATTACAGACTGCCATGTGTACAGCAGCCATAAGTAGAGCTAAAAAAAATCTCTATAATATATATATATATATATATATATATATATATATATATATATTGGTTCACAGACTATGATGTGTACAGCAGCCATTAAGTACAACTAAAATATAATTCTCTATATAATATATATATTGGATCACGGACTGCCATAGGTACAGCAGCCATTCCATGTACAGCTACAACACAAATCTCTATATAATATATATACTGGGTCATGCACTGTCATGTGTACAGTAGCCACTACAAGTACAGCTGAAATAAAATTCTCTATATAATATATATATTGAATCACAAACTATCATATGTACAGCAGCCATTCTTTATACAGCAAATATACCATTCTTTATCTGATATATATATATATATATATATATATATATATATATATATATATATATATATATATATATTATATCTTAAACCACACACTGTCATGTGTATATCAGCCATTCCATGTACATCGATATTTACATTAATTAATCTAATATATATTATATCTTGTACCACAGACTATCATGTATACAGCAAGTATTGTATGTACAGCTAAAATATTGCATTCTGTATATAATATAGGATATATCTTGTTTCACCATATGTAAAATAACTTATCTCGTATATATTATATATCTTGAGCCACACACTGGCATTGTGTACAGCAGGCATTTCATGTATAGCTAAGATGTAGCATTCTGTGTATAATTTATAATAAATATATCATGTTCATATGTATCACAGGGATTCCATGTACAGCTTAAGTATAATATTCTGTATATAATATATGATATATCTTACCACAAACTATAATGTATACAGCCGTCATTGTATGTGCAGCTAAAATATATTCTTTATTTTATATATGATATATCTTGTAGCACGTGCTATCATGTATCCAGCAGTCATTGCATGTACAGCTAAAATATAATATTCTGTATATAATATATGATATATCTTGTAGCACATGCTATCATGTTTACAGCAGTCATTGCATGTACAGCTAAAATATAATATTCTGTATATAATATATGATATATCTTGTAGCACATGCTATCATGTTTACAGCAGTCATTGCATGTACAGCTAAAATATAATATTCTGTATATAATATAGGATATATTTTGGGTCACAGATATCACATGTACAGATATTAAATATATATTAGAGGTAAAAGACACATTGCAACAAATACATACATTGATATAGATAGAGAGAGATAATATAATAAGTAGACACAACTAGAATTGGACAGAGAAAGGACAAATGAGAGATAATAGAGGAATCCTATAGACCGACAGAGAGTCAGTACTAGAGATATTATATTGTAGAATGAAATGTTGCATAGCACACATACCAGCACTAACAATAGCAGAGTTATCCATTATTATCACACACATTGTATCATGCCTATGTGTTATAGCGCAGACTGCTCTATCTAGGATACATGGAATAGTTTACAGGGACCATATAAATGAATGTTCAGATGTGTAAATGGATGTCTACCAGACATGGACACCATACATAACAGCAAAAGAAATGTGGGAGCCCAGCAGTCAGGGATACCACCTTCAGTATTGTAAATTTAGATTTATAGATATATAGGGAAGGTAGAGTCTGGTACCCAGAAGGCTTCTCATCCCTGATTGATGGTATAGGAGGAGAACAGGGCTTGTTTTGCTCCATCATATGTGTGTAGGAAGGCTCACCTCTTGCAGAGATTTAAGCACAATCAATCCTAGGGTTGTACTTGAGGGATGTTAACTGCAGTATGGGGAAAACCAGCACTCTCTCCCAAGCGGTGCCTTGCCTACTGAACAAGAGCTCCCCAATTGAAGCAAAATGATCCTCATGTACTAATATGAAGCACGACCACAAAGCAGCCGGCCATTTATACCAGCACTTTAGACAAAGATATTTAGTTATTCCAGGGTAGCAAGAGCACTTTTGCATTTTTAAGTATGAGCAAGCATGGTATAAACACATTTACAAGAGCAATTACTAAATACTTCTAAAATGCTCAAAAGTCATTGGGTTAACCGCACCACCTCTGCCGTACTGCTCTTAATATACGATTTTTATTAGATTACTTCCAGGGAGGTGACCCAGAGCCACATCTCTTCTGCAATGTCTGATACTTGTCAGCCACACACTCCACACATCACAGCATAGGGGGGAGAGACAGCAGCTGGAGGGACAGATACATGGACAGGCGGATAGATAGATAGATAGATAGATAGATAGATAGATAGATAGATAGATAGATA
>CM070043.1:5771156-5781208 GCA_036250615.1 Ptychadena robeensis
GAGCAAAAATGCTATGTTTTTGCATCTTTCTAGCCCTTACATGTGCAAACTACAGCTGCAGGCCATGCTCAGCCAATTTCGCCTTTTAATGCGGCCCACCACACCTTTTAAATTATGACATTTACATTATATTTTTATTCGTTCATACGAACACTGCTCTTGGTCCGACCCCTCTGTCAAATTTAAGAACCTATTGTGACTCAGGAGTCAAAAAGTGTTCTAGCCCTTTTATGCTCACATCTTTATAACATTTTTAGGGTTTTTTTTATTTCACCTTGTGATTCAGCCAGCAATACAATCATCTGTAGATATATACATGCATGATGTAAATCCAGCAAGAATGGAGGAGAAATAACTTAAAATTAGTTGAACCTAAATTCAATAGTATACCAACATTAATTAATTCATCTGCAGAGTGGAATTATGATTAGGGTCATCGAATGCAGAAATGGTATAGTTCTAAAATGATACACTGAAGGGGTACACTGAAGGAATTATTGCCAAGCTATTCCTCTATGGTAAAATTAAGCAAAGTCAATTGATATACAGTGGCTTGCAAAAGTATTCAGCCTCCTTGAACTTTTCCACATTTTGTCACATTACAGCCACAAACATGAATCAATTTTATTGGAATTCTACGTGAAAGACAAACACAAAGTGGTGTACATGTGTGAAGTGTAACGAAAATCATACATGATTCAAATTTTTTTTTTTTACAAATAAATAGCTCCAAAGTGGGGTGTGCGTAATTATTCAGCCCCCTTTGGTCTGAGTGCAGTCAGTTGCCCATAGACATTGCCTGATGAGTGCTAATGACTAAATAGAGTGCACCTGTGTGTAATCTAATGTCAGTACAAATACAGCTGCTCTGTGACGACCTCAAAGGTTGTCGAAGAGAATATTGGGAGCAACAACACCATGAAGTCCAAAGAACACATGAGACAGGTCAGGGATAAAGTTATTGAGAAATGTAAAGCAGGCTTAGGCTACAAAAAATTTCCTAAGCCTTGAACATCCCACGGAGCACTGTTCAAGCGATCACTCAGAAATGGAAGGAGTATGGCACAACTAACTACCGTAAGCCGTCCACCTCATCTCACAGGCCAAACAAGGAGAGCGCTGATCAGAAATGCAGTCAAGAGGCCCATGGGGACTCTGGACGAGCTGCAGAGGTCTACAGCTCAGGTGGGGCAATCTGTCCATAGGACAACTATTAGTCATGCACTGCACAAAGTTGGCCTTTATAGAAGAGTGGCAAGAAGAAAGCCATTGTTAACAGAAAAGCATAAGAAGTCTCATTTGCAGTTTGCCGCAAGCCATGTGGGGGACACAGCTAATATGTGGAAGAAGGTGCTCTGGTCAGATGAGACCAAAATGGAACTTTTTGGCCCAAATGCAAAATGCTGTGTGTGCTGAAAAACTAACACTGCACATCACTCTGAACACACCATTCCCACTGTCAAATATGGTGGTGGCAGCATCATGCTCTGGGGGTGCTTCTCTTCAGCAGGGACAGGGAAGCTGCTCAGAGTTGATGGGAAGATGGATGGAGCCAAATACAGGCTCAGCAGGACAACGACCCTAAATATAAAGCCAGGGAAAAAATGGAATCGTTTAAAACAAAACATATCCATGTGTAAGAATGGCCCAGTCAAAGTCCACATCTAAATCCAATCAAGAATCTGTGGCAAGATTTGAAAACTGCTGTTTACAAACGCTGTCCATCTAATTTGACTGAGCTGGAGTTGTTTTGCGAAGAAGAATGGGCAAGAATTTCAGTCTCTAGATGTGCAAAGCTGGTAGAGACATACCCTAAATAACTGGCAGCTAGAATTGCAGCAAAAGGTGCTTCTACAAAGTATTGACTCAGGGGGCTGAATAATTACGCACACCCCACTTTCCAGTTATTTATTTGTAAAAAAATTTTGGAATCATGTATGATTTTTGTTCCACTTCTCACGTGTACACCACTTTGTGTTGGTTTTTCAGGTGGAATTCCAATCAAATTAAGTCATGTTTGTGGCTGTAATGTGACAAAATGTGGAAAGGTTCAAGGGAGCCGAATACTTTTGCAAGCCACTGTAAATGTCTGTACTTATTTTAATACTAAACTCCAGGGAATTTTCTTTTCCGGTGAGGTGGGTGTCAAAAAAGTTAAATGCTTGTTAGGTCTAGGGGGTCATTTCTCATGGTTCTGATTTGTAACACAGGGCTCTGTCCCACTGTCCGGAGCTAAGTAAAAGTAGTTTACTTACAAGCATTTCAGGAGTTCAGTTTTAAAATGTGTACTCTTTATTTAGGATGGGTTGGGATGTGTATAAATAGAAGAAACAAATCAAAATTAAACAATGTAACATTTGCTAAAAAAATAATATCTAATCATAAACAAAATATCTCAACTATTTTCTTTACATTCTTTTTGTGCCATAGATAAACATCTGCTAATTAAATACTTTATGCAGATACAAATACAAGGTGTTGGTTTAGATGATAATATGAATGTTAGGTAGGTTATGTTAATTATTACATATCTAAAACGTGAGTCATCAAATCTGAATACCATTCAATGTACTCAAATTGTCAGACAGAAAATCATGGCGTAAGATGGATCAGGGAAGGGATATCGGCATGGCCAGTTACCATATTTTGGCAGTTTGTCCGGCTTATTTGCCCTATGAATAGCACCTGAGGCTTCATTATACTGTTCCATGTGTGACAATAAGTCGTTTTCTTCCATACTAAAATTTCTACAAGTGAGAAGCATTTTATGAAATAAGCTTTGCTACATGAAAGCAAATGTTGCCAATTCAAACAATTCGAGAAGGGTAATTCCACTGGTAACATAAATTGTACTGCTTGTTGCTTTAGGGGGAAGAGGGGTATGGGGGTAAGCCATGACAGGGTTAATAACCATTTGCTACTTTTTTCAAAACTAAAGCCCCCCATACACGTTCTGATTTTTCCTACGAATTTTCCCCGACCGACCAACGTGGTCGGGAGATTAATCGGTCGGGAGATTAATTGGATTTGGAATTATGTACCCGGTCGGGAATTATGTATCGGTCGGGACCGCTTCGGACCTGTCCGTAAATTTTTGGTCGATCTGCTGTTAATAAATAGGGTCGGGCTGATGGATCGGTGATTATTTGAATTCCGATTTTTCGTGCCAGCCGACCGACCATAACATTTTAGGTGAAAATCGGGTGACAGGATTGGACGAAAAATCGGTCAAGAGAATAATCGGAAGGTGTATGGGGGTTTAAAGGTGGGTTTACACATGTTGATTCTTTCTTCAATCATCTGTCGATTTTTTGTTCGATGTTGTTGTTGAACATCGTTCGTTCATTTATCAAATGTAACATTAGATTTTTTGTCCTTCCATCCCGATATTGAATAAAATACATTCGAAATTACAATGACAGATACAATTTTACCAACATGTTTTATGACCTTTCGAACGATTTTTCTGTTTGAGGTCGAACAAAATGCATCCATAGAACAAATTGGCCATTTTAGATTTTTGTTCAATCAATCAAATCAAATCATTGTTCTTAATTGATCGAATGAAAAGATCTACAGGTGTAAACCCACCTTTAGACTACATTTACACTGACAGCAGCCCTGGTGTCGTTTAGATCAGTGGTGGGCAACTTAGTTGATATGGAGGGCCACAAGTGCGGCCCTCAGCATCACTAAAGGGCCACACATAATATTTTCAAACTATACTGACTTTTATAAACATTAGACCAGAAGACACTATTGTTTAAATCACAAAACCTGTTTTAAATGGTACTTCAAGCATTAGGGAGCACTGTTACGGACATGTCCGTTATTATTAGATCGATTTCGTTACTTTGGATGGGCACCAGTGAAATTTACATATGTGTGTGGGGGGGGCTTTGCAAATAGTTTCAAACACCTAAAAACCCTTTAGATACTTGTACAACTAAAATCTGTTAAAATAAAACAATCAACTTTCTCATAATGGAAATGGCAACATAGTATTAAGAAAGACACGCATTCTACACGTGCCTTATATTTATATATATTTAAACAAATATACAGGTAAGGCTTTTCCAAGATAATAAGGCATGTGCCTACTTGTGGGATTTTGATAACACAGCCTTAGATCAGACTAAGTCACAGATACCATGAGCTCATGTGTGGCAGCAAATGAGAAAACAAGTTAAGTGCGGTTGGTGTGGTGACAAATAAGTGTTCAGCAAAATGATGCGCACCACCAAAATCAGCAGCACATTAGGTAGCTTTATATATCAGCAACACATCTGGGTAATAACATAGGTTGATTTACTTTAAGCAGACATACCAAAGAAATGCTTCCCCCCCCCCCCCTAAAAAAACGTAACTGTAACGAGTCAGTTAAGAAGGTCCCCCGCAGCCCCTCCTCTTTCCTTCAGATGGCGTGCGCCGTGGTGCAAGTTCTCGGCTCTGTATGAATAAATATGAACGATCTTTTCCATTGAAAACTATTATAAACATCCCCAGTGGCCATGTGCGAAATTGTACCCTTAGGTAAGCCAAGAAAAAAAATAATGGAATGTCTCATGATTCCAGGGAGCAGCAGGTGTGTGCATTATTTTAGGATTGTGGAGCGCTAAGCCACCATTATACCAGCGTATATCATCAGAGTCAAAGTTTCATTTTATTCATATATTTTTTAGATTTTGAGTATACATCTGCTTTAAAGGACCCATTTAAGGTATCTCACCCTCTCTTCCTATTGATGAAGATCTGCCTATTTTCCATAGAGTAACACCTTGACCTAGAGAAGATTTTACCAGGTCTAAAAGAAGTTATGAAATGAAAACAGAAAATTATTTTGATTAAACCTCGTCATTAGTAATGTTTACATTTACCAACCATTGCAAATTGCTTTATTTTGTCAGCAGAAAATACAGTACTCTGTTTCCTGGAAATAAAATCCTACTCTAAAAATAATCCCTACCATGATTTTTCATGATTTTTGAGCATGTTTAAAATATAAGCCCTAATCCACAAATAACCCCCTAGTTACAGTTCGATAAAGAGTCAATGTAGATAGTGTCCAGCCAACTAGATATGTAAAAATGTAAAATTGGTTGGCAATAGTCAACGTCAATGTCAAGAGACATGACAGCAATTCAGGGCTTGGAGAGGTATGATGATATTCCCGAATGTGATCACATGTCTCGGTTTGAGTTCATTCATTTTTATATCTCAAGAATAAATGTACATTGTTGTTCATGGAAAAATAAGACAAACCTTGAAAATAATTCCTCATGCATATTTTGATACAAAAACAAAATACATGGTCTTATTTTTGGTGAAACACTGTATTGCATATTAGGGCATTTTGGGGGCAGAATGTGGGACATTAAATGGAGAGGATAGATTAGTATGACTAAAAAATACAGAAGAAGTAAACCCCATAAATGAGACAATGACTAATGCAGACACTGCCAAACACAACATTCAGAAATTACCAAGAATAATAGGGAGCCTTTGCCCTTGCCAACTTACATTGTAAATATACTAACCACCCTACTGAGGCTAGATGGGTATAAATCCAACTATACTGGTTCCCTTACTACCCTTTTAGCCTCAGTACAGTCTGTATATTATTTAAACTGGGATTGGCACAACCACTCTAACTTTACATATTGGGTGCATTGTCCATTAGTGTATGTTGAACAATTTTTTTAAACTATTTTTTACATTCATATATGTTGTGACATTTCATAACCAGAGAAATCTTCCCATGAATGTTTTAGTATTACTTCATTATTGCAGAGCAATACTACAGATTAAAAAATGTTATTGTGACACCGTCAAAAAAGCTGCAGCCTAACATAGGGAGATAGAAAAAAAGCCAGAAAGTATGTATGTTGAAAGTTGGGTGTTGCTAATGCATTCTCAATACATCGCTCAATGCGTGGCCTCGCTTTCGAAAGAAAGCACAGCTCTGTGGGCACACTGTGGATGCTGTGTCTTTACAAACAATGGGATGCATTGTTCATGCAGGCAAACAAAACAGCAGTGGACACAAGCCCTTGCAATGGGCATAGAGAAACAAAACATTTATAAACAAAGCCCTGAGTGTTCAGTACCCCAGGATGATGCACAACAGAAACTAGATCTATATTACTGATGATCGTTAAAGTTGGTATAAGGAACATGGTTATCAGGCAATAGAAATATGGCAGCTTATCACAAATTCCAGAAAATGTAAATAAGGGCTATGCTTAAGCCTTGTATAGATGCTGCATTTTTATCACCAGAGACAATCATTTACAGAGAGCTGTATAACCTGGTTGTACAAAGATTTTTGTAGTGTATTAAATACATTTATACATGTACCAAGTTATAGGGTTGTGATTGTTCCTGGCAATAATACCTGCATCATGGTATTTTCCCCCAATAGATTTGTTGGCAACAAATCCAGATTTTACTGGCCAGTTGCAAACCCAATCTACACCGTATCAATGTAGTTAGAGAAATATAGCATTTTTAGAATGTCATTATTGTTTGTGTGGGGGTTCAGCCTCAAAGGGGTTCTCTGAATTATGTCAAACCACATTATCTATAATAAATTACTGTCAACGAAAAGTCCAAAGCAAATATTACCCTAGAAGGAGTTAATAGCATAAACAGTACAAACAGGCCAAGCCTCCTGGCTTGCAGACATTAACTCAACTTTTACTTCTCTACCTCAGAAAGGTCTATCTGAATGGACTGTCTCTTTCCACCAAGGACAGGTCTGCATCTCGAACTCTGCTTCGTATCTGGACATTACATCCTCTCTGCTAAAATTTGCTTTGTTCAACAACTAATATCTGTATTTCTCCTCCCACTGATCTAATGATTTAGATTACCAGCTATTACTACTTTTCCACCATCATCACCCCTTACTGAGCTTTCGCTGTAACTTTTTACTATGTATCCGATCCTTGCTGCATCCCTGTTCTTCGTAAACTCTACCCTCCTCTCCAGTCTGTTTTCTCCTCTTCTTCCCACTTACACCTCCACATGCTGCCACTCTCTCTCTACTGCTGTTCTTGTTGTCTCTGCTTCTTCTTTCTGGGGACATCTCCCTCAATTATTATTATTATTATCATCATTTATTTATATAGTGCCAACATATTACACAGCACTGTACAATACATTAGAGTGGAGAAACAACACAATATAATACACACAGGAACAGGTTATGACACAGGAGGAGTGGAGGACCCTGCCCAGATGGGTTTACAATCCCTCAATCCTGGCCTTCCTCATTGCCTCTCTGTCCCATTCTCCCCTCTCAACAGGAAACAACCCTCTTCAAACCTGATATCCACCCTTTGCATAGAAGCTACCTCCTCTCTCATGTGGACTTTGGAACTGCTGATCTGTTGTTAATAAACTGACCTTCATTTACAATCTCTTCCTTTCTCTCTCTTATCCTCCTCGCTTATACTAAAACCTACAAATCTACAATTCTTAACTCGATCAATTAAATGCTGTCCTTACTATTGCCAAGTTAAACTACTTCTCTATCCTGATATCCTCACAAACTTTGAACCCTCACTGCCTATTCTACTATTAACTACTTGCAATGGCAACTCCTCTTCTCCCACTTTCCTCCCTGTTGGCATCCCACAAGGATCAGTCCTTGGCCTGGTCCTGTTTTCCCTTTACGTCTCCTCCCTTGGCAAGCTTATCATTTGGCCTGAAATACCATTATATGCCATTATATTATATGCAGATGACCCATATAAACCCAAATCTATGTATGCGCCTGGCCTTTACTCCCTCTATCTTGATCAATAAGTGCCTACCAGTCATCTCTTCATGGATGGCTGTCAGATTTTTAAAACTTAACCTGAGCAAAACAGAACTCATCATCTTTCCCCCATCACCTTCCAAGTCTCCCCCCAACATTTCACTTACAGTAAATAACACCATCCCCTTTGACTCTCCACTCTACTTATATGCTTAGCGGGAGGTGCCGACGTAGCAGATAGCCTTACCTGCTCAGCAGAGGATCTGTCTTCACTGCGCCGAGAAACTTTGCCGATGTAAGGCTGAGCGTAGTCAAGTACGTTCAGCCTCTGTACCGGCGCATGTGTAAACAGATCATCTGCCGACAGGCAATGTCTGTGTTATAGGTCGGACCCGATGTATAATGAAAACAACGTATAATGTAAACAACCCCAGATACAGGACATTGCTAGATCCTGCCACTTCCATCTCCGCAACATCTACAAGAGATAGTTTGGTGCCTTGCTTTTAAATCACTCCACGCTTCCTGTACTATTTTCATTTCCCACCTGGAACCTAAATACATCCCTAACCACCACCTCCTCTCCACCAGTGACCTACTAATGACATTCCCATTCATAACATCGTCACATGTGCAGTTTCAAGACTTCTCTAGGGCCGCTCTTATTCTCTGGAACTCTCTCCCTCGCCCCATCAGCTGGGTCTATGATGTCACTATAATGCTCTAGAAACCATAGGGGGGGGGGGGCGTTATGTCGGTATGTGCATGTCTGTAGTCTGTAGTTTTGATCAATTAGCCCTAAAATATATTAAAATATACTTTATTAATTTAAAAAATGACATATGGTAGATAAATCAGGCACACAGGTGGAGTATAAATATTTATTTGGAACCAAGCTTAATATGTGTTAATGAACTGAGGTACAGAGGTGGTTTGCCAGTGTACACATTCTCATGTTTATGGTTGTTGATAAATTTCAGTATGTTACACATTTTAGTGGCAATGGTCCACAGCATTAAAAAGGTGAAAAGTTTCTCCAATGGAAATCTCTCCACCTACACATAGATATATAGATAATTTAGATACAATTTGTTACAAATGAATACTTATGTATTAATTGTAGCTAATGTATCTGTAGTAAATTGCAACATTTACCTATCTATGAGCTACTCAGAAATGTTCTATACTTAGTTTGCCCTAATTATCTTTACACTATGGGCCTGACCTAAATCACATAGATTTAAAAGCTACACCCCTAAAACCCAAACCCTACCTTTTGTTTAGCAGACAACAATTGCATATTACTAAAGCTGCGTATATAGTGGCATCCAAGTTACCCTTTTTCTGTTATCAGAATCCAATCCTTACCGCTATAATGTTACTTTCCTAATATCCATGTTACAAAAAGTAATCAATTTCCATCTAGTCTAGGTATCTATTTTTCAAAGCCAGCAGCATCAACTCCAAATCTGTATCACATTACAAAGATTATAATTAGGGTGCCAATAAGAAAAAGTGTGTTTAAACTTATTGAAATATCAATCAAAATATGCAAATGTGAAATAATTTACAGTAGATAAGTTTGTTCGATCGACCAGAAACGATCAACACAATGCCACACCATTGCAGATCAGCTTGACAGAATCTCAATCAATCAACATTTCTTTATCGAGAATAAAAGAATGAATTAATTGGAAGCTCACTGATCTGCAAGTTAAATTTCTTCAGATTAGTTTTATTGTATGCATGGCATCTTGTGGTATATATTGTTTTCTGGCAGCACAGCTAGATTTATACATCCTCCTTTAAGCTTCTGTATCTGTAGCAGGTTGCTACATGATGAAGAAGATGGGTGTGGTCAGGTGCAAAGGTTGCTTTGTGTGTATTATGAGGTAATTGTCTGGGTGAGGTATGTTTTGTGGAGGAACAAATCCTGAAGATGTTCAAGGTGTTAGTACATGACAAAAAATTATTTTTTCTATTCCACTAATCATTTCATAATCAAAACAGCTACTGTGACAGACTGGTTGTCTGTCACTGTGTAAAAGGGTTAAACAACAGTATTAGTATTGTACAGTAACAGTAGGGTGCCATGCAGTTTTTTGGAATGGGAGGTAAGGAACTCTGTGGGCCTTCCAATTCCATCCAGGCACACACCAGGAATTTACACCTGCTGGACACAGCAGTTTTTTCACAAAAAGAAGCCAAGACCACCCAGTCAGGGCCACTGATCAGGTAGGAGACAGTGTGCTGTCTGAGCAGCGGATACCAGGGAGCACACAAGGAGTAT
>CM070043.1:5794335-5808581 GCA_036250615.1 Ptychadena robeensis
ACAATTCTGTCTCTGAGCTCTTCAGGCAGTTCATTTGACCTCATGATTCTCATTTGCTCTAACATGCACTGTGAGCTGTAAGGTCTTATATAAACAGATGTGGGGCTTTTCTCATCAATATAATCAAACACAGCTGGACTCAAATAAAGGTGTTCATTATCTGAAGAAATGGACCACAACTGAGTTAAATGGATGAGTGTCACAGCAAAGGGTCTAAATATATACTGATATTTCATTTTTTCTTTTTGAATAAATCTGCAAAAAAATGCTACAATGCTGTGCTTTTTCTGTCAATATGGGGAGATGTGTGTACATTAATGAGGAAAAAAAAGAAATGCCTGCAATATAACAGAGTGAAAAATTTAAGGGGGTCTGAATACTTTACCCACTTTATGTCAGAGGTTTAAATAAGAAAGGGCTTAAAATGTAAAACAGTTTTGAATACACACATATTTTGTTTTATGTTCTGGATTTCATTTTTTTTCATGCCATTTAAAAAACACTTGAAAAAGTCATGACATAACATGGGGAAAGGGGCTACATTTCAAAGAAGACTTTATACAATTGCTAAAAATTAGAATAAGGATGTCATGACTGGTGGATCCATCAAGGTTTATAAGCCGACCCACATATAAGTTGTGTATAAGCCAACGGTGGAAAATGTAGTGTAGATTTCAATATGAGAAAAATATAGAGAAAGCACCATTGCCCCTAGGAATGAAGCAAACAGTTAAATCTTAGTGCCACAACCTAAATAAAGTTAAGAGAACACCAGATTAGTGATATTACAAGATGGGTTTTCAAGGCACTTCAATTAATAGTCCAGTAAATGGCAGTGTGGAGCCATTTGTTTACATTTTACAACCAGATGTCAGAAACACATCAGAGCTTCACAGAGGCTGCTGCTCATGGGAACTAGCGACCAGGTAACACCCGGACAGGTAACTGAGACCCCTGACTCTGACCCGAGTATAAGCAGAGGGGGGCTTTTTTCAGCACATTTTTTGGTCTAAAAAACTTATACTTGAGTTCATATGGTAACCATTGTATAATGACTCTCATCTCCAGCTGCACCCCAACCGGCTCAGGGACAGCAACAAAATTAACTATTCCTGTATCCAATAGAACCAATCCTATATTATAACACACCACAACACTGGGGGAGCACCATACAACCAGATGGGCCCCCACCTTGTGACCATAAATGCGCTAGGAACAAACCTCCCTTTAATCCACAATGGCTCCTATGCCAAAATAAAGCAAAAAAAAAGAAGTTAAACAGGGTGGCTCTTCCTGTCACCTGACCTTGACTTCCACTCCTGTAAGTCGACATATTTCTCTCCCCCCTCCTTGCAATCTTTAACCCTTTCAATGCTTGGGGGCTATTCCTCCCATAGTCATACATCTATCCTGTCCTACAGGTCTTTCTTTATTTACCTCTTTAGCAGGACCTAAATCTAGGTTGATATAACCTCAGATTCGTAAAATACTATTATATCTCACTAGGTCATCCTTTGTCAAATATCAGCCTGATATTTTGACTGAAATCAAAATTTCAACTTAAAAAATAACTTTGCTTTTGATTTGCCATGCCGCTATTTCGCGTGCGAGTATCGCCATTTTATTTAAAATTTTCGCATGCAGGAGTGATTGGAAAATTTGCATTGGCGTAAATTCGCATTGGCGACAATTCGCATGGTGTTAGCTAACTTTGTCAGCTTATTGCAAAGCCCCTGAAAATGGTATCCTCACAAAAATTGCTGGAGTTGTAGAGAAGGGTTGGGGGAACATTGCTGGAGTTGTAGAGAAGGGTTGGGGAAACATTTGAAAACAATAAGTTTTGCTCTAACATGTCAAGTTTGTGTATAAATTGGGTTTAAATCTCAGCTCTGATTGTAAAGCTCTGCTACTATGTACACTGATTCTTCTATTATAGCTCAAGCTCATACAGCAAATCAAAATTTTCAACCTTATGTGGAATTTTTGACCATATGCGAATTTTAGGCTTTATGCGAATCTTTGAGTGTTTTATGTGAATTTTTGGCGTTATGCGAATTTTCGACTTCGACTAGAAAAAATTTTGCAGTCGAATCGAAATTCGATTGGGAAACTTGAAATTTAAGTAGAATCGAAATGTATTCATTTTGACCATCTCTAATCCTATGGTTGAAGAAGACTAAAGCTAGGCATACAAGGGATGCATTTTCTGTTCAATCAAACAGTTAACTTGATCAATTAACAGAATTCCCTAATCTGAAATCATTGACACAATGTAATCGAAATGCAATTTTTCTGTGAGATTCGAATTGATCAAAAGTTGATGTTTGTGTATATAGCTTGCATAGATTAAGATCAGGAGTGTGTGAAAATTTTAATTCTAATACCACTTCCATGGAAATGAATGAGGCTAGAAGCAATCAGGTGCTACTAGAGATGGTTAATGAGATGCCAACATTTCAACATTAACAAGAAACTTCCGCAAATCTAATCCAGACTGTGCTGAGCCACAAGTACCACAGCTACTGCGCTTATTGGTTTAGTTTCAGTTTGCATATTTTCAGTTGTATTCTGCATGCATTTGTCAAAATAGAAATTATAAAGCGTTCAGCATATTTCATCATCTCTAGGTGTAACTGATCAAATGCACTCGATTAATTGATCATCATTACGAAAGAACACAATGTTTTGCCTGTTTGCTGATCTGGAACATTCACAACTGTATAAAAGAATACAAGTGAGGGCCCTTTCACAATAGCTGTGCTGTACACCAGCAAATGCCGTGTTAGCGTTAATGCTAACAAGAACATTGGTAAAAAAAAAAAATAAACAAGTTACTGCAATACTAAATTTTATCCTGCTCTGTAATAAGGAAATGCATCTGAAGCAATTTTCTACTTTACTCAAGATCCTTTTCAACTATAAAAATCTATATTTAGACCTCTGGTTATCAGTAATATCCCAACACACATTGATCAACTTAAACAGGGAATCCTTACAGTCTTTCACTGTCTCTGAGCCCAGGGACAGTGTACAGTTTTTTATGTATAGTTACAAACAAGGGTTGCTACCCCAAGCAGAAGATGTACGCTCACACAGAAGGAAAATGGCTTGACCCCAGGGCTAATAATCAGAGGAAGTTCCTCGCAATCTGCTCAGAGCATTTGGGGGAGTATTAAACACTTGCATGCCTTACTGGTACTTGGGGTCCCCCAAACCCCTGACAAGGCCTCTATACCAAACATGAGATAAGCTCAGCCATACACTCCGAGATTAAAATTACGATCCATTAAAACAGACCAATGTATCCCGACGGCGGTATCGGTTTGGATCTAAATATTCGGCAAAAAAGCTACCACATTGAAAATCCAATTTTTTTTTACGAGAAAGTCATCAAAATTAATCGCCGTTTATATCGCCCATTGTGATGTATTTTTTTTTTAAAGGGGAAGCCTCGCCAGTAATTGGTCGGTAAACACTATGAAAACAGTATGAAGTTTCCCGATGTTCCCAGACCAATTAAAATTTTTCAACATGTCCAATAAATTACGACCGTAAAAAAACGGCATTTACGATCGTATTTTATCAGTTGTACCATGTGGACATGCGCAGATTTCAGGCCGATAAAATGCTTTCATTGGTCAGTTTTAATGGATCGTAATTTTAATCTCAGAGTGTATGGCCAGCATTAGAAGTAAATCTGGAAGCAGCAGGTGGCAAAATATGTTTAGCCTTCTGAGCTTCAGCACCACCACTGGGCTGGGTTAGAAAATTAGCACATTAAGTACCATTAATTTATACTGCAGAATTATTGGTTGTCCTAGAATTTTTATTAGATTCTCCATTTTGTTATAATATGTTGTTTTGTTTTACACCCGAGGTTAGATTTAAAAACTGGATTATTGGTTTCATTTGGTCTTGATGCGTATAATCTTACAAGTTAAAAATGGTGTGCTTTCTTCTATTTTTGTTAAATGTCTACCTTCTCATTACCCCAATTATTAGGGGGTGACTGTAGAGGAGTATAGAACTGGGAATAGAACTATACAGATTAACATGACCAGATAAACAGTATCAAACTTGGAATATTATTGCCACCGAGGAAAATGGCTACTTAAGGCTGCCCATACACAAGTCAATACCTGTTCAATCGATGAACCCTCAAGCACAGCATGGTGATGTTGAGTGTTTTTAAACAGATAATTTATGTGCACCACTTTGCGTAATCGATTCCCGTTTGATACACAGTAATGGCACTCAAACAGGGATTTACCAACATGTTGGGTGGCCACGTTCGATTCCCAAAAATCGATTGAAAAATCGGCCCATGTATGGCCACCTTAAGTCTACCCCCTAGAGCAGTGGTGGGCAACTGAGTTGATATGTAGAGCCACAAGTGCGGCCCTCGGCATCACTAAAGGGCCGCACATAACATCCATCCAAACCCACCCCCTGTTGACATATCTCAGCAGGTGGTGGACCAGATCCTGTTAGGCAGTCAAAACCCAACAAAACCCACCCCCTCCTGCCCCTGGGTGCCGCACTCATATGTAGACCCTGTTTCCCTGATCAACATTGCTAATTTTACTGATGTAGGACCACCAAAGTTGATTAGGAAAGCTGGGTCAGCTGCTATGCCCTATCCTATGCATTAATAGTTTGGTTTTTGGGGGCGCATGTGGAGGACCAAGGGGGGCCGCCAAACAACGGCCAAAGGGCCGCATGCGGCCCCCGGGCCTCAGGTTGGGCACCTAGGCCCTAGAGAGACTTCTCAGTTAAGCTTTGGCTAATATTTAACTTAGTTCATTCTTTACTCCTTCTCTTCAACAGAAGAAAACTGGGGGATGGGAAGCACAAAAGATAAGGATTAAGAAAAGTATGCCTCAAAGAAAAGGAAACTGTAACTAATTAAAAAGCTAAGTTATCTTAATTATACATTTAGCCATCATAATTTGTAAAAATAAAATTAATAACGTAAAGGTTTATTATTTTTTTTAAGTGGCAGACCTGCCTTCATTTCTGATCTGTTGCAATGAACACATCCCTATAATTTGAGACTAGTTTTTCTTGGTGGATCTGCCTTTTCAAGAGAACTGACATCGCATTTAAGCAATATCTCAGCTAGTGTCAAGACCCCTTTCTGTGGTCCCTTAAGGCTGCCACACACGCATCGAACGACGGACGATTTTTCCGCCAACCAATGTGCGTGCACGCTCAGTCGGGGGTGCCCACATGGGGCGACAGATCCCTGTCGTCCCCCAGCTCGGTCGGCCAGAGAACAGACATGTCCAATAATCTCTGGCCGATGCCCTTAGTTTCAATGGAGACTGGCGTCACAAAGGGTGCCCGCCAATGCTGTGAGCGACTGAGTGCAGGGTGATGACGCCAAGTAGTCATCCTGACTAATAATGTTTGAAACAAACAATTATGTAAAAAAAATCACATAAAAAAAAAATTTTAATGTAATTTTTAAGGCCTACATATGAGTGTTGCACCCAGGGGCAGGAGGGGGGTGGTGCTGTCGGGTTTTGACTGCCTGTCAGGATTTGGTCCACCACCTGCTGAGATATGTGGACGGGGTGTGCTGGATCAGTGTTATGTGCGGCCCTTTAGTGATGCCGAGGGCCGCATATGTGGCCCTCCATATCAACTCAGTTGCCCACCACTGCTCTACCTTATAAAGATTTTTATGTCTAGGAGCTGAAGCCTGGCTGATCCTTATACTGTGGACTCTGACACTGCAGTCATTGACACATTTAAGATCATTTTTGTCCCAGAAACAACTACTTTCGAAAATAACAAGAGGTTTGTCTGTGTTCATTTACATATTCAGAAGTATATGAACCATTTACAATTTTCTATATTTTATAATAACCTTCAATATAATCTGATCTTAAAAGTCCTGATCTTAAAAGTAGATAAATCAAATACATCAAACATAGCTATTATTAATAATATAATAATTTTATCATAAACAGTGACTCTCTCTTGTGCAGTAAACACTGCAATTAAATATTTGAGCTCAATGTTTATCTGTCCTACTCATTAACTGCCATTTTTCCATACACAATAAATCCAGTGCTTGGATTTTTCCTTGCATGAAGGTTTTTTCCACAACATTTAAATTTGAATAAGGCTACATTTTAAAGCTAGAAAATCCGTACTATAAGGCTGTTTACTAGACACAATTTCAAAATCTTTTGGGTGTTTTGCCGTTGCATAGAATAGTTTGGACTTTTTTTGTAATGCCTCTTGGGCTCCTCATGTTACATCTTAGGGGGGTTTGTTGTTGACTAAGGCTAAATTCATGAAAGGTTATATAAATGTGCCTTAGTAAAAAAATAGTAATATCATCTCTTATTAAAAACCCATAAACCTCAGCTCATGTCCCTGGCCTGACCTTACTCAGGTCACTTTGTAATGCAGTTCCTGGAATTTAATTAGCAAGCCATTCATTAGCACGACAGTCAAAAGTCCATTTGACTACGGCCATAGTTGTTGACGCTTAATAGAGTTATGCGGAGTCTGCAGAGGAACGGAGACATATTACCAAAACACTCAGAGGTGTGGAGACCCTTGCAAACTTCAAACACAGATACATTAACATTTAACTCAATTTATTAGAGATATGCAATTCCTTTCTTGTATTGTTCTAGAAGATCTATCCATGTATTTCATACCGGTTTAAGCCAGATTGTCCAACCGAAATATTGTATATAAGGGGGAGTCTAAGAGAAATAAAGCAGATGTTTTTACACTAAGCTTGGGTGCTGAAGTGTTTTGCATCTCCTGGCCAGAGAGAGAATATTCATTACTGGAAGGGAGATCGAGGGTCTTAGGTCTGGGACCTAAAATTGCGTCATCGTTCGTCTGCCGCTGGTGGGATCGAACTAACAATTCACATGGTCGTTTTCAGGCCTATAGAACTTCTGTGGGGTCCTTATCTAGGCGACTCAAGAGCGCCTGCACAACTTTGCAGGCACTCGTAAACAACAGTGTAAATTTAGCCTAAAATTGCAAGCTCTCCTAAAAGTCTGTCTGTCATATTCTGGCTGTTAAAACAGCCTTTGCAAAGCAGTTAAAAGTCGTTTTATACATCCAGGGTGTCAAAGCTGAAAACTGGCCAGCTCTGGCCAGCTCTAATAGGGCTCAATGATTTTGTGAAAGGAGAGGTGTTTTTCTAGCTAAATTGCTAGAAAATTCCCTGCAAACCTTTGTGTGAATCTACCTGAAAGCTCAGGTCAGCTCTTTGTATTAAAGAAATGGACGAGTTGTAAGCAAAACTGAAAGAGACAGAGAATACAGAGATTCAGGGATTTTCCTGCAGCATGTTTGTGTTCTTGAACACTTGTGATAACTGTGCTCTTGAACACTTGTGATGACTGACATGCTTGTAATAAAAGTGTTTTTAAACAAAAAAAACATACATTAAAGACATAATACTCACCTATCAGTAGTTGGAAAGCATGGTAATATGCTACACATAAAAAAAAACGTTTTCACGTTTTCATTTCTGGCAACAGCATTTTAACTACTGGCAACCAGAAGCCACTTCCACCAGAGAGGAACATCTCATTCCCCCTTCCGGATGTGCACCACTCATCACTGCCAGATGGGATCGCTTGTCAATGTCAATGGGATAGATGTCTCAGGTGCTCTTGTGGCTGCATGACGTCATGCCTCGATGCTACATCACACAGTGGAGGCTACGGGGGGGGACAAGAGTCCCCCCAAGGGTAATTATCAGCCCCTGGTGAGCTACTCTTTCTAAACTCTAAATCTCTAAATACTAAAGTCACCATCTTTACCATTAGTAAATCGGTATATGAGGAGTATAAGAGACAGGGCAAGGAGACAGGCAGTTCTGACTTTCCTTTGATATCAATAGGCTGAGGTGTTCATGCTACAAGAGTGCTCTCTGCCCTACTCTGGGAGGTACACCGTTTGTCCTCACACTGGACAGTCAACTACCTGAAGGGTTCGCGCACTCAAGGAAAGACTTCATGTTTGTTCCTAGGTCTGACAAAGCTGGTGGGCACTCCATGGTCCCCTGCTTCTTCTCTGACCACAGGGCCATTCTCTTTCATGGGGAACTGGGTGAGGGGTTCACCCAGGCCAGGTTCCTGGAAGCTGAATGTGTCCCTGCTGAAGCAGGAGGAGTTGCTGGAGGCAATAAGCAGCCTACCAGGTCTTACCAGCACCTCTTCCAGAAGGTAAGTGACTGGTGGGAATGGGTGTAAGTTAATCTCTACAGTTTTTTCAAGAAAGGTGATGCCAACAGGTGCTTGGAGTATGGACCTCAAGAGACTGCAGCATTAGCTGCAGTCCTTGCAGGACCTCATCCACTGCGACTTGGACATCAGACAGGACCTGGAGGACACCAAGAAGCAACTCAAGATCGTCTTCCTCTCCAAGGTGGAGAACCTTGAAAAAGGTGAGAAGTGTAAGTGCCCGTACACGTCACGATTGGTTGAAAAAATGTCTAGTGTTATTGGTATCCAGATTTATGGTCGATCAGATGATGTGCCACCCTTAGTTAATTACTAAATGTTAACACGCTAACTCCCAGATTAAGGGTACTGGGTGACCAACTAGGTAAGGTTTAAAGGCACGTAGAAAAGTCGTAAGATAGATGGTAGTTAAAATAGGTCTTTAATATAAATAGGGACCTGCGTCACATGTCAATGTTAAAATTCAATAATGTACATAAAATCATACAGTTATAAAGTAACAACACCAGTCATGTATACAGTGATTTGCACATACAGAATTATTCGTGGTCGAACAGTTATTGTGATCCCGCTTATAACTCCGACGCGCTTCGTCCCACTAAAGGGGGCTCCTCAGGGAGAGCGGGTCACATAAATTTATGTTTTGTTTAGTTCATAGTGACCCGCTCTCCCTGAGGAGCCCCCTTTAGTGGGACGAAACGCGTCTGAGTTATAAGCGTAAAGCTAAGTAGTGATGAGCGACTAGGCAATATTCGAATTCGTGTAATTTCGCGAATATCCGCCATAATATTCGATTCCATATTCGTAATCTCGAATATCCGCACTTATGACATGAATTGAAATCTAAAAATCGCAATTGCGATCACATATGCGCAATGCATGCAAGTCAATGGAGCTCGGATATTCGACTGGGAGAATATCCGTCATCTCCGTTTTAAAAAATCGCATTGCAATTATATAATCGTGATCCCATTCATTGCATTGGATCGCGATTATAAAATTGCGATTATACAATCGCAATAAATCGCGGAAAATCGCGATGGCGTCAGATATCCGATGATATATTCGCGAATATTCGCCAAATGGCGAAATAGCGATATTCGAGCTAAATATTCGAAAATCGAATATTCCAGCTCAACACTAAAGCTAAGCTCTTTATTCCTGTCCGATACTTTGGATGGGATTTAGGGACATGTCTAATAGCTGCTTCACCGACCTGTCATCAAGCAGGATCAATTCATCCCACTTGAAAACAGGGGCCGCTTTATGTTGTGCCTTTTATAAGGGGTATAATGTTTTATATATTCTTAGTTATAATATCTATTGGCACATATACATAAGCCATTTTGTTTTGTATTCCCCATTTTGTAGTCTGATGAGAATTATGCAAGACACATCTCCAGATGCCTAGTCTGAGAACAATGGACATTCTTATGACTAGGTGTTACAGGTTGTCCTTGGAGCATTGTAGAGTGTTGGAAAAGGCTTATGATATCTGTCTGGGGTGTATAACATTATATAAATTTTTTAGTTACTTTAACAGACTGCTTTTGTCACCCGGATGTGTTCACACGATTGCCGTTTGGGCTGAACAACGTCCCAGGTACCTTCCAGCGCACCATGGAGCACTGCCTGGGGGATCATAATTTGGAGAGTGTGCTTGTGTACCTGGATGATGTGTTGGTATTCTCAGCCACTTTCGAGGAACATCTACACCATCTTGACGAGGTGTTCTCCCGGCTACACAACTACGGGCTCAAACTCAAGCCCAAGAAATGTCACCTGTTTCAAGAACAGATAGAGTACCTCGGACATGTGGTGTCCGGCGAAGGAGTGCGGCCGAACCCTGAAAAAGTTAAAGCGGTGCAGGAGTGGAAGCCCCCAACCACAGTGACCAAGGTACGTGCGTTCTTGGGGTTTGCAGGGTACTACCACCGCTTCATCCAGAACTATGCCTGTCATGCGGCTTCCCTTCAAGAGCTACTGAGAGGGGTGGGTCAGAAAGAAGGCCACCGCAAGATTCACTGGACGCCCACCCGCCAATAGGTGTTTGACTTTCTCAATAAACAGTTAACCACGGCTCCTGCTTTCGCAGTCTTTACATTGCCATTTCGCCTCTGCACGGACACCAGCAACCGAGGGCAAGGAGCCATGCTCTCCCAAGTGCAGGAGGGTCAAAACCGAGTAATCGAGTATGCCAGCAGAAGCCTACATGAAAGCGAGCAGAATCCGGACAATTCTAGTTCGTTCAAGTTGGAACTATTGGGTCTGGTCTGTAACCGAACAGTTTGCCGACTACCTCACGGGAGCAAAGTTTGAGGTCTGGACCGTTAACAATCCGCTAGTGCACCTGCAGACTGCCAAACTAGGAGCCATTTAACAGCGGCTCAGCTAGCTAAGTTTGACTATACTATCCACTACCACCCCATACAAAGCAATTGGGACACAAACCCCCTGTCTCGGTACCCCCAGATGCGCCCCAGCCGTGATGTGGACAAGGAGACCGAGGACGTTGCAATCCCCGACCTGAGCGGTCTGGTGCCAAAGAATAGGGTAAATCTTGTCTAGCTACTACAGAAGTACGATTGGGAGTTACAACGTGAAGATCCCATGGTAAGACTGTAGGGCAGCCTACCATGGGATCTGGCCCTCCAAGCAGGAGCGTGAAACCATGCCACCCAAATCTGCTACGCTGCTGGGAGAACGGTCATGGCTTATAGTGCAAAGAGGAATATTATACCGTAGGATCTGGTTCCCTCACAAGTCGCAGGTGACCTGGCAGGTGGTCTTGTCCCAGGCTCGAGCATATGCCTTGGCCGAGAAGATCCATGCAGATCCCCGAACACTGGGGATTCCATAAGACATACTAAGCCTTGAAGAAGAAGGGATGTGTCTGAAACGATACCAGCTAGTGAAACAGGTGTGTCAGAGCTGCGCCATCTGCAATGTGACCAAGGGACCGGAGGTCAGAGTGCCTCCCTGTACCTGAAATACCGCGTCTCCATTGGAAGTCATCACCATGGACTTCCTAGCGCTGGACACCATGGTGGATTATTTCTCCAAGTTAGTCGTAGTGGTGCCCACTCTGGACCAAACGGTAAAAAGGGCCGCCCAGGCGCTGTGGAAACTCTTCTGCCCTCCATGAGTGTCAGCAGCGTGGGCATTCTGATCAAGGCCCCTGTTTTGAAAGTGAATTTTTCCAGGAATGGTGCCAGTAAGCAGGAATCCAGAAGTCCCATACCACGCCGTACCACCCACAAGGGAACAGGGCGTATGAACAATCCCCAGCGCTGAGGCGGCTGAGGATGATTGCACAGATCTTCCGCTGTGGCTTGAAGCCGTACCTACTCTTCCTCTAGAATAAGGACCAGATGCCCCGAGTGGGGGAGAGCCTGATGGTGGTGGTCTATCAAGATCACCTGTGGCTGAAGCCGTCGTCGATGCCCCATGCCACCTGCCTGCCCCTGCGAATGTTACAGGGCCCCCTGAGGAGCCCTCACAGGAACTGTGGCGTTCCCAGCACCCTAACTGCGGGAAACCCCCTGAACGGTATGCTCATAGAGATTTCCAGTGGGGTATTCTCTTGCCGGGGTCAGCAAGCTCCAGTGGGGTGGAATGTAGTGTAGTCACCCTACCTGTTCAGGGCACTGACCCCTTTAATTCAGAATCCCATCAGCCCCTGCGGTCTCACGAACATATATTTGCTCCCCCGGATAAGGAAGGGCAGTCCAGAGGTGCGATTCCTGATGAGATGGCAGCAGCTGGGCACCCTAGTTGTCTTCAGGGATACAGCCCTCCACCGTTGGTTGGACCTGATAGCCTGCGCTACTTCCACTAGACCTAGCTGCAGTATGTGTGCCAGTTGTTGGGGCCATCCGCAGTACGCTGCTCAAGTGGGGTGGGGAGTCACTTGTTACACAAGCCCTGACTGGTGGTGAGCATGTGGTCCCTGGGCTGCTCCAGCAGGACTCCAAGGAGGACGAAGCCTGCACTGGCCAGGAGGACAGTAGTCACCATCTGCTGAGTGACGTGTCCAAGCAAGAATTGAAATTAAATAAAATTTAAAATTACAACATTTTCTATGGAATTTTGCATAGCCAAATTTCAATTGGGCCATATCAACTTTTTGTCAAAAAAGGTAAAGAAAACCTCTATGTACACATAGGGCTTTTAACTGGGGCTTTGGCGACACATATTTAAATATAAACCAATATTGTTATAAAAAAGTTAGTTTTATTTATACATGATTAAAAATTACACATTAATCAGAAAATCAAGGAGTTTCACCCCTTACAGAGGGGCTTCCTCAGGGAGATTTGGGATTATCTGTATATCTAATACAAAAAATACAAGAAAGCTGTTAATATAATGGTCTTAATAAGAGATTAATGCCTCCCTTTTACTCCCGTGTATGTACACTTACATTGCCTGTATGGTGGTACCAGCGTGAATAAATAGGTAATAGTAATATACTGATGAATAGAAAGAACCTCTGATAGTTAAAAACATGAAATTAGGGCATCAACCGGTTATGGCACACATAGATGCCAGAACTGCAATCAATATAAATGGATATTACCAGGTAGAACCGTCTGTCTACTTAACGGACAGATGCTTTAACCCAAGCACCATGTTCCTTCTGCATGACTTCTGCAACTTGAAATCAGATGGATATACAATCTAAAGGCAACAACATATCCAGGGCTTAATGAAGCAGTGAATTTTAAATGCTTTTTGTAAAGCAAACTGACGGCCTGTCATTGCTTTTGTTTTTGAGCAACAGTGGGGCTGGTTTGTTCTAGGGATCGCATTATACTAGGGAGCCCCTTCCTTCGGTGACACTGTGGATCTGTTTTGGGGGGTGTCAACGGGGGGACTCGGTACCCCGCACCCGCCCACCCATAACGTTGTTATTTAGTTAATGTTTTACATGAGGTATGCCTCTAAGCCCTTTTTGGTACCTATTGTCTGTTATAGCATTGGCTCTAAAGTCCTAAGACCTAACAAGCAACTGACGTCCCTCTAACTGTGACTACCCTACCTCCCCCCCCCCCCCCCCCCCCCCTCCCCAAGAGACGGAGGACTGGTTGTAACGAAAAAGGTGAGTGCTGGGAGGACCACAAACAATACATCTTTATAGATATACAGCTTTTTAAGTTTTAAATATTATTTACGTGGTCTTCTGCTCCTTTGTAGACCTTGGAGTGCACCTCTTGATTGGGAAACCTCCTGCCGTAACTATCAGAGGTTCTTTCTATTCATCAGTATATTACTACTACCTATTTATTCACGCTGGTACCGTGGTACAGTGTACATATATGGGAGTACAAGGCATTAATCTCTTATTAAGACCATAATATTAACAGCTTTCTTTGTTGTATTGTATTTTTTGTATTAGATAAACAGATAATCCCAAATCTTCCTGAGGAAGCCCCGCTGTAAGGGGTAAAACACGGCGGAGGGTGACACAAGTACCCCGGGATAATCAATGTATAATCAATGTATAACAGTTAAGGCTGCCATACATACACTGATTAGCGGGCGATTTTGCTGACCGACGGGCGTGCGCACTCACGCCGTCGGTCGCCGGCAAAATCGGCCGCCAATCGGTGTGTGCCCACATGGATCGACAGATCGAAGAGAGAACGGACATGTTCGATGTTCTCTGGCCGATGCCAGCCGATGCTGTTACTTTGAATGAAGACCGGCGTCTTCATTTATGGTAACAGCCGGCACAGAGCCGCCGCCGACAATGCAGGCAGCTCTGGAATGCAGCGTGATGACGTCATCACGCTGCATTCCAGAGCTCATCGGGACTAGTCTGTCGGCACCCAACTCGGTGGGTGTATGGCAGGTTTAACACTCAATCATGTTGTTAGCAATTGATTTTCTGATGAATGTGTAATTTTTAATCATGTATAAATAAAACTAACTTTTTTATACCAATAATGGTTTATATTTAAATATACAGTGGAGGAAATAATTATTTGACCCCTCACTGATTTTGTAAGTTTGTCC
>CM070043.1:5826580-5840922 GCA_036250615.1 Ptychadena robeensis
TAAAAGTTTGATGTACAATGTTGGTATTGTGTATATTACTGGCTAGGTTTTTTCCTTTTATCTAATAATTATTACTGAAAGAACCATAATCAGTCAGGTTGATTAATGTCAATTGTACAAGTATCATATTTTGGAGCACACACCTTAAGGGAAGGTTTCCACTGCGTTTTTTGTCTGCGCCGATACCCCATGCATTATGGAATCAGGTGGTGCAGTAGGCAGGTATATGGGTGAATGGGTCCATAACGTTGTGGAAACCTAGCCTTAACATCATAACTGGGAAAAAATCCAATTAATGGCATTGGTTTTGAAAACATTACCACTGATTAAGCAAAAATACATACGCCTGTGGCTAGCATAAAACGTGATCTCTGAGATCATAAAAAGGAAACACACAACATTTACACAATTGAGAATCGTTATATTCATTGAGGTTTTTGTTTTGTGTTTCAGTTCCCATAGCAAAGATAAAAGTATGTATCTGTGTCTGCACCAGGGAGGTTCACTCACTCTACTGTCTCTATTTGTGGCAAAAAATGGATCAAATGGAGATCTCATTGTTACTGCCGTAAGGGGTAATATGAGGAAATGCCCAACCCCTGGGATCTAAGTGGCTTATAGGACTATGAAACGTGAGGATTGGAGTTTTGTGTGGAGGCATGTAGAGATGAAAGGTCATCCTTGGTTTATTCATAGTTAATCAAGTTACTAAGATCACCTTTATAAGGCCTATATAAGGTCTTCACTACATAAAAATCCTTGCACTTGACAACCATCGAACACATCAAACGCAGCAATGCAGTAACCTGCCCCGTATAAAAGGTTAAATCGCATAGGGCGTACCATTAACGTATCTGCAGTGCGCAACCATGAGGCCCAAGTGTAGACAAAGCCTAAATGTGACCATAGCAATTGCTATGTGCTGTCTTAGGTGCTGGCTTGGTGCTTTTTGACTTGCAGCATGATGTGATTGTATTAGATCCTTGAAGGAATATTTGTATGCTGCTATGTAAGTTGGCATTGTTTTTGTCACCCACTCAGAAAATGAACTGAAAGCCTAAAGGTAGCCATGGATGCCTCGATTTGTCTGCAATCGATTACCATTCCATCATTATGAGTCAAGTCGGACAATTTCAGTCAGATTACTGGGTTTTCTAGCCATTTCTATCAAATTGTATCTGATGTGCATGCACACAGGACTTTTGAATGGATTGGTAGTACCCTCAATCCTCGACTCACAGTAGGTATTTCAATTGCACATGGGTGTATGGCTACTGATTCTCTCCATGACTGTCTGTGTAGGAAAGAGCCATTTTGCCCTCATAGCTGCTGGAACACACTCTCTTCCTTTCAGCGTGCATGGTGGAAGGGATGAGACCTGCTAGGGAGCCCCAACAAGAAGGCAGAAGAGCCACATATGGCTTTGAAACCATGGGTTACAGATCCCTAGTGTAAACGGAGAGATGCAAATGCATCTATGTACTCTGTTTAGGTCTGTATAAAATTCTATTAAAATATAACTGGCATTTCATATTTTTTTCCTGGTAATAATACTAGCTTCATTGTACTTGATGGTTTTACAATAGAATGGGTTAGTTTTAAAATTCCTAGGATGTGTAGGCATTTTATTTTATTACCTTTTCAGTATCCTCTTTCTTCACAGATTTCAGATTGGCGCGTAAATCCATGGAAACCTTATGTTTTGAGCCCAGAAGGGCACGGAGCATGGCGTCAGCTGACACCCGAACTCTACGAAGTGGTGGTCTCTTAAACTTGCCGCGCAGATCCAAAACTTTCATTTTTAGATCTTGAATCTATGAGGGTACCATAATGAACAGTTTTTAATTATAAAATAAATGTTTTCAAGCTAAATATATGGAATCTACACATACACAGTATAAAAATTTCAAAGCACAGTTCAATTTTATACAACCCTTTATGCTATAGTAGCGAAATGGTTCTATATATTTAAATTATAGTGTAGTTATTGTAGATATATTTACATCTAAATTAATTTCAAATTATTTTATTCTTTACTATATAAAACATAGGTTAGCATGATGATTAAACTATTCAATCCCATCAAATTGAACAAAACTCCTAAATTACAGAAGTACCTTTAAAACTTACTTCTCTTGTATTATGAATAACTTTTGCTTCAATGTCATATCTTTCTTCATCAACAATGCCAACTTTCTCATGTAGTTCCCGACACAGCTCCTACACAACAAAAAATTGTGTTAAGGGAGAATTCCCTAAAGGTACCCATACACGTTGCGATTTTTCGTGCGATTTTAGCCCTTCCGACCGATCCGGTCGGTCGGGTAGGTCAATCGTTCGGGATTCCTAACATGCAAATGTAGTCCGACCGATGCTGTTTTTAGAAAAATCGGCCGAAAAGTCGGTCGGGTCCCGAATGAGGATGCCTGTAATTTTTGGACGGTCGGCCACTCTTAAAAGATTCCCAATCCAACCAGCCGATCGGTTGAATAATCGGCCGAATAATCGGGCGAAAAATCGGGCATCCGACCGACTTTTAAAAATAGCACTAAAGCAAAAATCGGCCATCGAAATCGAATATCGCATCGGTCCCATGAAAAATCGCAACGTGTATGGGTACCTTTAGTCAGTACTTTGATTCTTAGTTGAAAAAAGAAAGACAGTTCTCACCATTGGACGATATGGCATTAAAAGTTACAACAGATTGTATACCTGTAAGGCAGCCAGACCCAGTCCATGTGTGTTAGCGTGTGGGACCCTTTCATTAAGGTATCTTTGCTTTTCCTCTTGTGTGTTCACGTGTTCTTGGTCCCATGCTTCTTTTGCCTTTGCCAGCATCAAACTCTGATGGTACAGCAAAAAAGAAAAAAAATCTTTAATAATTTACCTCCAAGATACAATATTACCCATTTCATCTACTATAGTGTGCTACTGCTGTTCCTGTGATTAGGCCATATCAAGGATTTCTCTGTTTTTATGCAGACCAGTTTATAGGTTCTTCCTGTTCCTTACTAACTGTACATAAGCATAACACTGTATTGCTGCAGTGAGTACTAACTGATATGATATCAATATAGTTATCAGAAAGAAGTCTAAATAAACTAATTAAACTTTAAGATTAATACAAATTTTATATTTCTGTCACTTGAAGCAATCAGTATAGAACATAATTGAAGCAATCATACAGGCAGCAATCTATGTATGGATGCTTTTATTGCATTCTATGGATGAACAACAGTGGGAGGCATTCTGGAAACTCTTTTTTGTTGGTTGTTGAGTCCTTCACTATTCATTAATTGGGGATATTCCCATTAGACAAACCATGAACATAAAGGTTTGCTAAAAAAAATGTTTGCTTAAAAACTATAGTTTTCAGGGTTCAGAGTGATAGCTGAAAACAAAGGATACAACCCATGACAGCTTATAACATCATAATACCCACCCAGAGCAGACACAAAGGGTGAATGTGTACCTGACTGGGTGGGTTGGTAGGAAAGAGAAAGGGTTCCTGGGCAGCGAGGAGTGGGTGGGCAGACACCAGAGTCCTGATGTAAGCCAGGTGGAGGAACATTGGTTGCTAGAAATGATATATACACCTGTTAAACCAGGGTTGGCTGATTCAGCCCCTCCTGGCTGCTTTTATTTTTATTTACTTATATCTCTGGAGACATGCTTATAAAGTCACAACTCACTACATGTCTCTTTTTCATAGAAGTCTATTATCTTTTGTTCAGGAGCATCCAATTGACGTTGTTCATTTTTTTTGGGGGGGGGGGGGTCGGTTTAGAGATTGCTCTCACAGCATTAATCCACACGATAAACAAAAAGTGACTTGAAAATGCCAAGCCCCCTGGCTTGGCACCAATCAACCAATGTTTCCTTTCTCTAGGGAACCTTCATGGCCTGCCTCCTGGCAACCTTCAGCATGGGGCCCCACACACTCTGTGTGCCCTGTATTCACTGCACCTAGCAGCACTGACTCCAACCTCATCTGGGAGCCCTGACTGAAAGGTCCCAGCTCCTTTTGTGGCGACACTCCCGGCCATCTCGTTAGGGTCTAGCAGGTGTATCTTGGTGGATACACACCAGCAGACCCCTTCACTGCCGCATATGGACCACTTCCACATGACAGACCACCGGTTTGTCACAGTACTCATATTTTATTCTGTCCACTAGAGAGCGACCTACCCTCAGGAAACCCATGAGTGCAAAACATGTAGGACATGAGAATGGACGCCATAACATCATATTGTGGATTATGTAAATGATGGATGTGATATACATTTTAATAAGGATGTAACTGTGTGCTTTTTATAACATTTTTGTATATGTATAAGATATGGTCTCCAAATTAAAGACCTTTTAACTGATAAAATACCTGATATTGTTGTGCCGTCATACAGAAAAGCCCATGTAGTTTTTCAGGACTTATGGATCCAAGTAGGGAATGGATTCATGTTAGAGTTTTATGTATATTTGTTAGTAGAGAGGCAATCACTGGTGGTAGATAACTGTAAGGTTAATTGACCCATCTGGTGTTTGAAAAAATGGTTAATGTTAACAGGAACAGGAATATGTACTTTAATGAATAATTTGTCTAAGACCTAGGTGCCCAACCTGCCGCCCGGGGGCCACATGCGGCCCTTTATGCCCCCCTTAGTCCCCCACTTGTGGCCTCCAAAACCCTACTGTTACATTCTTACTTACTTACAGTACATGCATAGAAACCCATATTACATCACATAACCTCTGAATCAAATGTGCATTACCATACTACAGTGTTACCCAATGCTTGAAGTACAATTTTAAATACATTTTGTTATTTAAAACTAAAAAATAATGTCTTCTAGCCACGCCTGCTGTCATTTCCACATTAAAAAATGCTTATACTAGTCAGTATAGATTGAAACTATTATGTGCATCCCTTTAGTGATGCCGAAGCCCTCCATATCAACTCAATTGCCCACCACTAGTCTAAGACCTCTGAATGTTAAAATGTACAGTTTACCTAAATTCTAATGCATATTATGTTTAATAAGCTGTGACATAAATATATCCAACAACTCTTTGCTTCTCTTATAGCGATCAGTTGTTTTTTATAGATGTTTAGTTTATGATGGTATAAAGGTGTGTGGGTTATGCTAGTCACAAACTTCTTCCCAACCTTACATTAGTCAGAGCCTGAGCTTCCTCTATGCTTTATTAAATAAAAAAATTTTCAGGTTTATGCTTGCTTTTTATTAATACTGTACTAATAATACTGCTTACCTTTAGCAAGAGCTTGCGTGAAGCTGAAATCTTTGATTTTCTCTATAAAATAAGAAAACATCATATCTTGACATATTTATGCATAGTACTTACATAGACATTTTATAAATAGTTGTGTAAACCTCTAATAGTGTTGAGCACGAATATTCGAATCGCAAATATTTATTGCGAATATTACCACTTCGAGATATAGCACTATATTCGTGAAGATCTCAAATATAGTGCTATATTTTCTGGGGGATCACACTCAAACGGTTGCTCTTAAACCATCAGTCAACACGTTTCTTTATCATTTTAGGGCTCCTGCCCGCATTCTCCACCAGTGTGGGGGATCACACTCAAACGGTTGCTCTCAAAACATCAATCCACAAGATTGTTATCCTCTTTAGGCCTCCTGCCCATGTTTATTTGAGCACACAGTCCAAAGTAAAGGGTTGACCTCGTAGGGGTTAATAGACATCCAAGTAAAAAGTTTAAAAAAATGCCGCACCACCTGGCTTCGCACCTTTCAACGTAAATTGTCTTCCTTGGCTTCCCAGCTGCAACAGGCCTGGGCCTCACACGCTCCGTGAGCCCCCTGTAGCTAGAGATGGTCGAATTTTTGTTAAACAATTCGACCATTTCGACGATTTCAAGTTGAGTGCAAAGCCCCTGAACATGGTATCATCACCAAACTTGCTGGAGATGTAGAGAAGGGTTGGGGGTACACTATAAAAAAAGTATGTCTCTAACACAAATATTTTTTTTACTTTTAATTTCAATTAGGTTCAAAGTCAAGAAAATTTTTCGAAAACCAGAATTTTGACTTTGATTTTGAACACAATTTATCCAAAAATGACATGAGCTAGAGCAAAACCTTATTTTTTTTTCAAATGTTTCCACAACCCTTGTCTACATCTTAAGCAATTTTAGTGATGATTTTGGCTTTGCAATCACCTCACAAAGTTATCAAGTCGAAAAATTTGACCATCTCTACCTGTAGCAGCTGCCCCAGTAACCACAGGCCTGGGCCCCACACTCTTTGTGTGCCCCCTGTCTCCTCTCAGTCAGAAGCACACAGTCTCCTACTTCAATTAGGAGCTGTGTCTCCAACATCTATCAGCAACCCATTCACTCTCCTTTTGTGGGGACACAATCTTAAGACTCTCCAAATATATTGCGATTCTGAGGAAGTACTATGCATTGCGCACACAATATTCACATGTACAAGAAACAATATTCGCAATTTCACACTTTGCCACTAGATGTCGCAGTGACAACCCACATTTCTATAAATCGCTTTACAACTGTTGATGCTCCCAAACTCTAATGAAAGATCTGGAATTTGCGAATTTACTTTGAATATATATAATTTCTGAAATTTCACGAATTCCAATATTGCCTATGCTGCTCATCAGTTATCTCTAACCCTGTCTCTATTTGTTAAAAAAAAGCTTATGTCTGTAAAATGCAATTGCTAAGCTGTAACTCGGTTGCAAATGCTGTTTGTCTGGCTGCTCCTTTTTTCTTTTGAATGGAGCAATGATGTCATCATTGGAATGCAAACATCTAAAATGTATCATTGCTCTTGGTCGCCAAAATTGAACACTGATTTCCAGTACTAGGCTTGGGTTTTCTTTATTTTCCTTTGTAATCTAATATTACGTTTTAAACTGACAAGTTAGTTAGTGAGAATTATTCAGAAATTGTTAGGCTACAAAATATAATGAAACTTCCAAAATGGTAAGCAATGGCAAATTGTAAAAAGGGATAATACAGAAATATACACAAGAAATTATAAAGTAAATTATTTAGGATGGTCATAAAAAAACTACATTCATGGTTTGATATAACAATATTTAATAGGGAATAAGTATAGCAATTCCAGCAATTGTTTGCACTGAATAAGTGGCTTAAGCAGTAAATAAATAATCTTGGGACAAAAAACTATATTTTTACACTGCGCAGGGGAGCACTGCCCATTCAAAAACCGTGGGGGAGCGCTACCCATTCAAAGCAATAGGGCTATGAGGTGCCTGTACACAAGGGGGAGAGTCCATTGAAAATCAATGGTCTTGATCTGTTGACGTGCCAACGGCTGCTTGGGTTTGCCCATCATTTTTAAATGCCCATTACCAGCTCCCAGCCAGGGCCGTGTTTTTTCCCCGCGATCAGCGCAGTGAAAAAATTTAGTGCAGTACACCACTTAAGCTCTATTTTCATAGCGTCCTATATCATGTATTTTTCTGGCCTTTTTTTTTATGCATCCATTGACTACAATGAATTGCATTACAGTGCGATAAAAAAAGGTCCAAAAAAGCATGGTATCAGACGCTGTGGAAATAGAGCCTTATGAACTGTATCAGTCATATTTGCCTGATCAAAATATTTTAAAGGGTTGAGCGTCAAATTATTAATCTATTTATTTGTCCACCATCATCAACAACAATTCTAAAAAGTAATGGCACAATCACATTCTTTAGTGACCTTAAAGTATAAAAGTAAAAAAATAAAATAAAAAATAATAAAAAAGTATAAAAGGATAACTCAAAGAATATTATTTGTCACTTACCTCTCTAATGTTGTGTTGTCATATGTGCAATGAGGAAAGGAAAAACAATATTGTTATTAAATTATTATTTTTTTTAGCAATAGCATAGCCTGGTCAACCCTGTTACAAAAATGATAACATGCTGTCTTAAAACTATACACTAAAGTGTAAACAAGTGTGGGCAAACATAAAACCATAAAACAGGATTTGTTTCAAGAAGTGTAGAGATGTAATTTAAATTTGTAAGGCAGTCCCCATTCAAGAGTAATGGCCGGCACACAAAGGGTGCCCGTAGATCAGCTGAAGGTCCGGCTGCAGCGGGATGACATCACCCCTGTGCTGTCAATCCCTTATCTATAGAGGGAGAATCGCCTCGTGTATGGCTACCTTTAATGACTCACTCTTGTCCACAGCTGACTCCCTCACTGAAATTGAATATATGGCTACTATATAAAAGGACTACTTTTCCATTAACACTCAGTCTATATGGGAAGTCTACAAGGTCACCCTTAGGGGGCACTTAATCAAACTGGCAGATGATATCCTCTTGTCTATCTCTCAAACCCTAATGTCGACCCCTAATCTCCTCAAGGTTTTTTATGATTTCTCAGAGATATATGGCCTCACCGTCAACTGGTCCAAACCCTAAATGTAACCATGACTCCTATACTCCTCCAGCTTGTTCAGGCCTCTTTCCCTTTTCAGTGGACGGCTTCATCCCTTCCATATCTTCATCACTGCATCACCGTTCCCTACTCTTCATTGTATTCAGCCATCTATCCCTCCCTTTTCCATCTGACTAAGCACTTACTGTCCTCATGGTCCTTGCTGCCCATGTCCTGGCTCAGGAGGGTTGCAACAGTGAAAATGACTATTCAAGCTTCTTTATGTATTTTGCACCCTACCCATGCTCTAAAATCTATGCAGAAACATGTCAACCATTTTATCTGGGGACTAATAAACCCAGGAAAGCCAGTTCCACAGTTAATCTACAGGCGTAGCTTGGACAGTGGAGTTGGTGTACCTAACTTAGTACTGTAGTATAAGGCCTGCCAGCGACTACTCAATATCTCTTTCCACGTCACACACTCACCTACTCTCTGGACCCTCTTAGACCTTGTGGATTGTGTCCCCATCTCTTTGTCCACACTTCCATGGCTAGCCCCCTCTGTCCTTTCAGCGCAGATAAGCCCCCCGCTACAACATACTTTTCATATGTGGGCCAGGCTTAAGTGCTCTCACCAGATCATGTAGAGCCACACGCCACTATTGCCCCTGCTGTCTTATCCCATTTTCCCCCTGGGACTTGATATGCCTCAGGTGTTTCAGTGGTGATCCCAGAACAGGTTCCTCTATGTCGACCATTTCTTATGTTCTGGTCAAATTGTCACATGGGACTTGCTAAAAGAACATAAAGCAGCTCCTGGCCCAGAATGTTTTCACTTTATCCATATCGACTATTCTCTAATGGCCTTATCTACACCTCTTCCTATTGATAATGTTATGACCTCTTTCCAGTCCATCTGCTGTCATGTCCCATTGGGACCGGGTTTGGTCTCTTTTCTTTTTAACCACCAGGTTAAACTTCCATCTCCATCGCACCATGATTATGGTTGAGAAAGGGAGCGGATGAGAAGTGGTCTCACTTCTGGACCAACTTTTCAAAATGTTCAAACAATGTTACTAATTTAGAGGTGATCTATAAGGTCTTAATGCGGTGGTACTTGGTTCCCCCAAGGATTGCTTGTATTTTCTCATCTTCCTCACCTCCTCAAGTGTTTCAGAGGCTAGTGTGACTGCGATATGTTGCATATCTGGTGGACTTGCCCCTTCGCCTCCATGTTCTGGAATAAGCTTAATTGCCTCATATCCAAAGAAATTCCACATTAAGCTCTCCAAGAATCCTTGGCAAGTTCTCCTACACTTCCATATTAGCGCTCTTACATGCACACAACGCAGTTTGGCACAGCACCTTCTCATAGCTGCTAAGCTAATTATAGCTAGAAACTGTACACAACAACTTTTACCCTTTCAGGAATACTTTAATAGAGTTGATTCTATTTTTATTCATGAAAAATTATTGAGTATTCTGGAAGACAAACATGACCATTTCTTGGACACCTGGGTCCCTTGGATATGGGCATACAACCCGAATAGTGACAGGGCTAGCCTGACCCATTGTTGCCCTGCCTTTTTAATTTAGAGAGCCATCTCTCCCCATTTCTCGCCCACCCATATGGGCGTGATTCTCCTCCTGGAGCACTTTCTCTTCTTTCTATTGTTTTTCTTTCTCCCCCTAATACCTTTTTTTTTCTCCGTTTTAGCCCAATAGGGGCACACTAATTGTTCCTATATTTGTTTGGCCTAGGCCTTATACAATCCAACCCTGTTTTCTATGGCATACTGGCTTCCTCTATCTTGAATTCTGCGGCATTCATGCTCCCCCCCCCCCTTTCTGACCACGTTCACTATGTTTTGTATGTTTTTTATGTTTATAATGGTGTATTGCCAATATTTGATGGGTGTAGTTTGCCCATATGTTTGTATTTTTGCACTTTGTTTAACAAAAATTTGAAACAGAAAAAACATTGTATTTGGATGTTTACTTACGGTTCTGGCATGATTGCTATCTGTCCACAATCTGTAAAAAAGAAAATGGAACCAACGATTACAAACTAGAGCATATAATATCATGTAAATAGATGTTGGAGAAAGCCTAACATGTTGAATAACTGTGAAAATTTTTAAAAGCAGACTCCTAACCTTTAAGGACTGGTACGAGGAACAGCAACAAGTCCTCAGCAGTCAGGGGGAAGGGAAGAAAGTTTTGGATAGAAGGGACAGACAGGAGTGTTTAGTTTTGTTTCTACAGAATTGTTGTTATGGTGCAGCTGCAGATTTAAATAGGATAGATTATTAAATAAATGTAAATAAATGTCCTATGCATGCATTACATTAGTTCTTTAAAAAAAAAATCGAAATCAGCATGTCACATTTCCTGTACCAGCCAAGAAATTTGCAATGGGTGCATCTCTAACAACATGTAATATCTGTCACTCATAATGAAATTCTGCTTGCATTTGCCCCAGAGCAATGCCTATGTAATATGCAATTAATTATATATTGTATGTTAGGTCCTAACCTTTTCAGGTAGATTAGTATTTGTGACTTAGTATAAGTGTAGTTGTCATCAAGGAGCAGTCCTGTGTTGTTTAAGCAGTGTACTTTCTTTTCCCTTTTTCACATAGAGCTGAGACTCTGGGCATAGACGATTTACAGTCGATTCCCGACCCAGCGGGCGTGATGACGTCATCACTCACGCCCGCTAGTGCGTGCTACCCTTTGTGTGCCGCCCATTACTTCGGCTGGGGACAGCCCTACCCATCCGAACTAATGGGATCGGATCAAAATTATCCGTCAAGTCGGATCACTGTGCGATTCAACATGACGGCAGATTTTAGTGCAATCTTGCAGTCCACCTGTGTACTCCAATTGGACATCATTTGGAAAGGCACACACCTGTCTATGAAAGGTCCACAGTTGACAGTTCATGTCAGAGCACAAACCGAGCATGAAGTCAATTGTCTGTAGACCTCTGAGACAGGATTCTCTCAAGGCATTCTCTCAAATGTCTCATGTTTTGAAAGTCCCAATGAGCACAATGTCCTCCATCATCAGTAAGTGGAAGAAGTTCAAAACCACCAGGACTTTTCCTAGATCTGGCCAGCCATCTAAACTGAGCAACCAGGGCCTTGATCAGGGAGATGGCCAAGAACCTGATGCTCACTCTGTCAGAGCTACAGAGGTGGAGAGAAGAAAACCTACTAGAAGGACAATAATTTTTGCATCAATCCACCAATTAGGTCTGTATGGTAAAAGGCATATGGCAGCCTGCCTGGAGTTTCCCAAAAGTCACCTGATGGACTTTGTGACAATGAGAAACAAAATTCTCTGGTCTGATGAGACAAAGATTGAACTCGTTGGTATGAATGCTAAGCATCATGTTTGTAGGAAACCAGGCATCGCTCATCACCAGGCCAATACCAACCCAACAGTGAAGTATGGTGGTGTCAGCATCATGCTGTGGCAGGAACTAGGAGACTAGTCAGAAAAAAAGGGAAACATGACGACAGTAATTTACATAGACATCCAATATGAAAACCTGCTCCAGAGCACTTTCAAACTTAGACTGGGTTGACTACTCATCTTTCAGCAGGACAACCTTTAAGCACACAGCCAAGATATCAAAGCAGTGGCTGCAGGTCAACCTATGTGAATGTCCTATAGGGGCCCAGCCAGAGAGATCCAGAGAGATCTCTGGAGAGATCTTAAAATGGCTGTCCCCCGACGCTTTTAAACCAACCTGATGAAGCTTGAGAGGTGCTGCAAAGAGGAATGGGTAAACTGGCCAAGAATAGGTGTGCCAAGCTTGTGGCATTGTAGTGTAATGAAAATGTATATACTTTGTATGTTTAGCCGGTAATGGCTTTGTACATATTTTCATGCGTATATACCTTTAAATGTATGTAGAAGCTGCTGGAAGATTCTAGTAATTGTTTTTTGGCTTTTAATTCTGCCCAGCAACATGCCAGCTGCAGTTATAGGCAGAGGGTTAAATATAAGCAACAAACTAAGAAAGATAATAGGAAAGAAAGAAAGATAAAAGGTACAACCTTCAGCAGTGATTACACAGCTATAGTGATATAAGTGGCCAGAAAGGCCCTCAGTTGGTGTACGGGGCCTGAGCAAAGATTGCAGGGTAAAATAGGGTCAGTATGAGGGGTGTGTGTTTAAGTTGTGTGTAGGTGTGCAGCTCTCAAAATGGAGGAGTGTGGCCCCCTGTAATAGACAAATAAGAACAAGGACAGAGGCGCACAACCTAGTAGCTCTTTTTCAACCAGCGTCCTCTCGAAACGCGCCCCATTGTTCCTATTGAGCCCCCCAGCATCCGTAAGCAGGAAGTGATCTCATCCCCAACCAGGAAGTGAGGTCCTCCTAGAAAACACATGGCCCTGAGAGATCAATCCTTGTAAACCTCTCTTAATGTGAGTATCTTGTCTGTTGTTTTGTTTCATTTCATTTTGTTTTATTTTTTTCCTTTTGTTTTATCTTATCCTATTCCACATGTTAAAGGTGAGTGTTGAGGGAGACTGTCTTGTCTTGTTACAAGCTATAGATGACCTGAAAAGTGCGTCCGGCATGGAAAGCCCTCACTACTCACATCTCCTATGGGAGCAGGCCTTGTCTACAAGCCTGGGGAACTACCAGACCCAGCAGTTGCAATGTGAGTATACCCTGGAAGGGCTAGGGTGTTGAAACACTGTGCATATTCCGAAAGGAATGAGATGTCCAAACAAGCTGGTTTAGGGGATTAACTTTTACTATAAAGTTAAAGTAAAAGTTAAACCTCTTAACTCCCTGTTTGGATATCTCTTCATTCAATCCTGTGTGTATGCAACGGTAAGTTTGAGCAAGGGACACACACCTGCAATCAGAAATGCTTGTTGTCTCCCAGGGTGATCAGGTTAATGCTACAGCATTATATTTAAAAATACTTGAGGCTGTAATTGCTGTCAAAGGTGCATCAACTAACTATTGAGCAAAGGCTTTTGAATACTTATGTACATGTGATTTGTTTTTTAAAATTTGTAGTAAATTTGCCAAAACCTAAAGAAATTTTTTTCACATTGTCATTATGGGGTGTTGTGTGTAGAATTATGAGGAAAAAAATTAATTAAATTTTGTTATAAGGCTGTAACATAACCAAATGTGGAAAAAGTAATGTGCTACTTTCTGGATGCACTGTATAATGCTGTGGCAAGTGTATTACGATAGAGAATTTAATCTTCTTTAATCTCCAAAGGTGGTTGCTAGATATAATGCCAAATTGAATAGCTCTACCCTTTATATTATGTGATGTATTATGTGTGATTATTTTTTATTTATTTATAAAAAATTCTGTTAGAATGCTCAATATGCTCCCTGCGTTATATCAAGAGGTTTTATGTTTCATTAACTATAATGAGCCTTCTGACTCACTATTCCCTTCGCACTCTGGTCAAATATAGTCACAGGTGCCCTGAGGAGACCGCAGTAGGGGATCATAATCTGGAAACATCTAAAACACTTTACTCATATTGAGGCCAGGTTTTGCCCCCTTTGATGATTCTGCACTAGGCCCACAAGTAACATAAGGGGAAATAAGGCACCTAAATGAAGGACTTTCCACCTCATATCCATTGCTGCAGTGCCTTGAGATAACACTTAATGATGCCCTAAACCAGGGATGGCCGAGTGCCCAAACTGAAAACCAAAACCTAATTATTTATCTCAAATTGCCGGCATGACAATTTAACCTGAAGTACACACACACACAAATCATGTAAGCACACACACTATAATTTCTTTTAGCATATTAAACTACCATTATTTATCTCTAATATAAATATAAAAAAAATGTATCTGTGTTATCTATGATTGCTTTAGTAATTTAACCTCCCTAGCGCACTGCTGAGGTCCAGATTTCTGTACCAAAAGCGCACCA
>CM070043.1:5841022-5855228 GCA_036250615.1 Ptychadena robeensis
AGTAGCAGCTGCAGCGCTGGACGAGGTGCTGCCGTCCCGCACGCTAGGGTGGTTAAATCTGTAACATAGGTTGTTATGAAAATAAGTTGCTGGAGGATAATGTATGGCAGTATTGTCAGTATCTATTTATACACAAATATTGATGCAGACTGCCATGACTGTTGTCTTGTATAAAATAATTTAATAATGATGTCCTCCATCTAGGATAGCTTGTCATGACATGCAGCTAGAACTCTTTTATTAGCCCTCCCTTCCCTGGCTTCTGATCTGGCTGGCAATGCTAGGGGAGAGTATAGTGCACTGTGTGAAATTAGAAATAATGGATAGAGAAGATAGAGAACTGAAAGCATTGAGAACCAAAAGCCTGTACTGGCTCACGTGGCCACAGAGAGGGGCCGAGTGCCACCTCTGGCACCTGTGCCATAGGTTCAACAGCACAGCCCTATACACTCATTCACTCCAGATGGCAGTGTTTGTTTACATTACATGAGCTGGTGTCGGAAACACAACGGAGCTTCACAGAGGCTGCCCCGTGCCTGCTATTTAGTGGTCAGCCACCTGGGACAGGGGAGTTGGCCCATTTGGGCTGAAAAAGTAGGCTTATACACCAGTAAATATATGGTATGTGTTTCAGTTTTAAATAGGGTAAACAAATGTTATCCCCCATATCAAATGTCTTCAAGGAGATAACAATGATGGAGTATAGGACAAGCCGATTGATTGCATAGCTCATTTTATATAGTCTTCATAAAACTAAAGTTGTTTGAGCATTAACGTGGTCAAAAACACACAGTTAGTACAGCACTATTATTATTATTGCACTATTTGCACTATTGACAAGTTGCCACATGTTTTTTTGATACAGCATCAGAGAGATGGAACCTAAATTTCACTGCTGCATATGTTAAAGCACCTATACTCACATTGCATCAATGACGAGACAGCACGCTCATGTTGAAGCAATGTGAGGCCAGCATGCCAGTGTGTAAGCATCCATTGAATATCACCAAATGTTTGACGCAGTGAAGGCATGACTTTAGAGTTGTTGCAAGAGGTAAGGTACAATCTTTCTTTGAATAGGAACAAATGTTCGGGTAACAACTATTTAAAGGCTAACATGCATGTTAAAATCAAGTTTAGTTTTTCCAAAATTTAATACAATTAGAGCATTCTAATCTATTATATCATTCTGTTTCTCTTATACTATGAAAAAGGCTTCAGCTATTTAATCCCACTTTTTATCCCTTCTCCTTAAGATTGGTAGCAAACCCGATTTTATTTATTTATTTTTTTTACAATTATTTTCACATCTTAAACTACAATATGTATTGAAAATGACCTTTTAATCACAGCTCAAGCTAAATGCTTTCTTTCTAAGGTCTCTGTACTGTATATATATTTTCTTTTACAGTTTACAGTTTATTAAAGATTTGATATTTTTTTTTATCTGCTGTACATTTTCACTGTCAGTAATGTTTAACCTTAATTTGACCTATGTAGCCCACATCATCTAAGGCCCATTGTTTATGAGCAATAACATTCAATATGGTTTAAAATAAGGTTTGTATCTATACAATTTTTGCTTACAAATATTAGTATTATTGTTATTTTATTTTCTATTTATTCTTTTTTCTAGCATTTATCATTTGTCTGTTTTTGAATTCTTTATCATCTTTTGGTTAAAGTATGGGAGTGGTCAGATGCATTGCCCTGAAAACACAGAAGGTAATTTACAAAGTAAATTTATGGTTTTCGAAAAGAGATGTTACTGGAATGCATGTCCCAACATGGGAGTTTACTCTTACCTCTTGATAAAGTTGACAGCATTACTTTCTGTCTGAGGGGTAAATCTTACTAGTTTGGGTACCTGCAGTAATACATATTTGCCAAGGGATCCAAACCTTTTCTATACTAGGTGCTTTCAAATAACCTTTTACAGAAATTTAACATAAATCAGTTATATCTGTCATTGTCATCTTTTTTATTTGTCAAAATCAATTGACAAAAGATGGCTGTACAATGGGTTAGTTTTCCTATTCAATGGGTTTGATTGTTTTACTTAACTGACCATTTTTTTCTGAATTTATTGCACCAAAAGGACTTTCAGAAACTCTACAATTGATCTTATTTTAGAGGTCTTTTAATCAATACATTTGATGACATTCAATAACCTTCATTAGAACAAACAATTTTGTTTTAAATACACTATATTAAAATATGATTCAAAAATAAATATAACATTATAATAGAACTCAATTTACATATACGTTCGATATTTTTATAGCAGTGACACACACAGCAGTATAAACCTGACTGTAGTTCATACCTCTCATACTCCTATCAATCTTATCATTGAATCAATTATATTGTAAGTAAGAAAAATACTTTGAAATATAAATTGGATTATATAGATTTTAGAATCTTTATGCATACAGATTTTGCTTTGGAGTAGTCGAGTCCTATGTATGTAGTCTAATAAAAAGCAGTGGTAGCAGTATCTTAGCACTTACCTCTGTTGTGTCTGTACTGGTTGATCGCTTAGGCCAGACTGAACAGTCTCAGCCCTGTCAACATTTTTAATGCAAGACCCTGGTTTCCACAGAGTGACAGCATAGTGGAATCATGACACCCTTGTAAATTCATTGAATGCCAGACAGTTCAGGAGAGGAGCATTGCCTTGTATTTGGATGGTTGGATGGAAATGAAAAGTGATAATCTGCACCTGTCTTTTTTGTTCTGAGAACAATGCTGTTATAAAAATGCTAGTTATTTTAATCCTGAGCACTATTGTGGGAGCGGAATTCAGAGGGTTTCTAATCCTATGCCCAATAACTGCACACACATCCCTTATAGTAAAATGATGTTCTAGAACCAGCAGGGAAGATTCAGAACAGATATAGTTAAACCTAATATTTAGAAAGATTTTAGTGCAAAACAGAATCAGTTACATTTTCTGTGTACTGTTTTAGTAAATGATAACTATGAGATATTATTGTTTCACCAAATGATCTTAGGTTTGTACAATTGTATATTGTCACAACTATTTATATACTATATATACTATATACTACTTATAACTTTTTTTATACCAGAGCATTGTGTATTGGTAATTAAATCTTGCACATAAATCACTTGATTTTATTTTAGTCACATTCACTGCATCCCTTTTACCCACAGATGAAAACATTTGGCATACGACAAATAGATCACTTATCCCTGATTTAAACCGTCCTGTTTCTGCACCAAAAAACACTTCTGTATTCTCACTAGTATCTTGATGTTTGTATCAAAGCGACAGACTGACCATTTACTGTATATACTGCAATAGTAACTTTGGTGAATTATGGTAAGAGTTTGATAGAAAGTGTCCAGCACCAGAGAGAACAAGCCAGCCACAGAAAAAGGGCTTGTCCCAATTAGGCGATCAGTGAAGCATGGTGGTGGCAGTATCATGCTTTGGGGAGGTTTCTCTTCAGCTGGAATTGGGGCCATAAGCTTGGCATTCACATGTAGACTCCTGTGCAATCGACCACTGATCAATCACAGCGTGGTGACGTCACCACGCTGTGATTGATTGGGGATCAATTAAACAGAAATTAATGTGCACCACATTGGCACATCGATTACCGATAAATGGTGACCCGTCCTCCTCAGCTCGCAGCCCGTGTTGTGTTGTGAGAGATTTACTCACAAAACTATCGATCCCGCTTGAAGTAAGGCACACACAGGTAGATTTGTAAACAGCACAACAGCAGGGCACTCGATTGTACTCAAATCTATTTACAGATCTACCTGTGTGTATCTAGCTTTAGTTAAGATAGAGGGAATTATGATTAGTTCTAAATACCACTCAAAATTGGCACAAAACATTCAGGCTTCTTCTAGAAAGCTGAACATGAATAGGAACTTCATCTTTCAGCATGTCAACGACCCACAACATACATCCAAATAAACAAAGGAATAGCTTCACCAGAAGAAGATTCAAGTTTTGGAATGGCCCAGCCAGAGCCCAGACCTGAATCCAATTGAAAATCTGTGGGGTGATCTGAAGAGGGCTGTGCACAGGAGATGCCCTTGCTATCTGTCAAATTTTGCCAAGTCAAAATGTGCCATGCTGATAAACTCATACCCAAAAAGACTGAGTGCTGTAATAAAATTAAAAGGTGCTTCAACAAAGTATTAGTTTAAGGTCTGCACTCTTACGCAACTATTTTATTATTTTATACTTTTTCTTCCCTCCACCTAAAAGAATTCAGTTTGTTTTTCAATTGAGTGGTACAGTTTATAGGTTTAATTTTCAACTGTAAGATGTCTGCTAATGTATGTATGTTCAAAAGAAAAAGAGAGATTACACAGTCAAATACATTCTTTCAGTGAGGATGTCTGGATCTAACTGAGAGATTATGTGGGCTGCTATTGCCCCCTGATCTAAATATACAGCATTCCTGACTGCTGTTCTTATTCTCAACCTTTAATGATTTTGGAATCAATGACCAAGGAGGATTATAAAGCTCAGGTATTTAGCTTATTTAGGACACACACTGCACCATAGCTAGTTGCATGCTTTTTGGGTGTGTAACTAGGCATGTCATGTCCTAATAAACTAGGGGGAACTTATTGGCACACCTCTGGGATTAAAATGTTGAAAGGCTGTAGGATACTATAATTGCCCCTTTATTTCATTAACTAAATACAGTACTATCACATTGTGTAGGCATTACGGTAAATAAAAATGATTCTATGATTTCCATAGAAAAAAGCATTAACTATATAAACTACACATCATTCAATCATGTGATTCAAATTAGCTTTTTTATTAGCTCCCAACATGGGCAGAATTTAAACAGGAATATAAACTTACCTTATAAACCCATACATTATATTAGGATTTGACTCATTCAGATTCATGATTTCTAAATATTTGGTATCTCAAACCCAGAATGATTTTCCCTTTGATTTAAAAAGTAAAAAATCATCTGCTACCTGTATTTATATATCTGTGTGACTTGTGTACCACGTTTGTTGGAAAATAATAAAAATGTACATGTTAAAAAAAAAATATTCATCTGCATGTGAAAGAAGTTCATTGTTAAGGTTTTCAAAATATTCTGTGGGCTTTCAAAATATTCTCAGGGCTTTGTGTGCAATAACTACGTTTTTTATTTTATTTTATTTTTTAATTAGTAATGAATATTAGATCACAGCCTCTACAGACAGGCTTAGTTCATAACCAGCTGCCCCTGCCTGTTTGTATTGTGGCACATCAATTCTTTCACATCAGCTGTTGTTTCTATTTTTTGCAGTTAACACATCTGAGTATTGTTATGAAAGGTCATTGGCATTACATGATGCTTTACATACAACGACAGATGTATGGTATTGTACACTTTATAAGGCAAAGTGGATTGTTTCTTTTATGTCATTAGAGAAAAAATTGTGTTTTTCTTCATGATCAACACAGACACCACACCATAATATAATTTAAATTGTTTTGAAATCTATTTTAAGTAACTTGTAGTAATTTTTTTTAAATGTATACAAATACTGTAAAAACATTCGGAGGCTCCATACAATTTTGACCCCCCTTAGTACCAGTGCAGTCTCTAGCCTAACGGGGGCCCTATGTAAGTTCTTGCTTTGGGCCCCCTATCGACCATGGCTGGGTGCTATTGGTGAAGCTGCCCACCCTCCCAATGCAGATGCACAGGGGGGCCCGCCCCACAGTTTGGGAACCAATGCATTAAACATTGTGACAAGGCATTAGAATCTCTTTTAAAGCAGTAAAGTGCCCAATGCAAAATGGTGACATTATTTAAAATCCTGATCTCTGATATAGAATGTTGCGCAAAATGATTTACCTTTTATCTCAGGGAAAACACAATAATTTTAAATAATACTATTATGTGCCCGTACAGATCTTCACCTACATCTTTATTGCATAGCCTTTTCACTTCTTAGGACCCTTTAACATTATAGGAACTGTGGCGCATATTTATAGTACTCTGTTTTCTCATAGATAACCAATGTTACAATTTACACTGCATGTGTTTTTAAAAACACAGCGTTAGCACATGGATTTTTTATGACGCCCTGCTACATGCATTTTGCAATCATAAAATAGCTCATGAAAAGTATTTTATTCTTTTTACAACGCCCTGAAAACAAGTCCTGCTAATCAAAAGTCCTTCTTCATTTCATGTCATGGATACACCAGCATTAGAAGTCCATGACGCCTAATGGTTGGCTTGGACACGTATTGCTATTGCTGGCTGAGGACATGACATGAACAACGGGGACGCATTCATTCATTTTCATGCTTTATGCCATGATATCATCCGCATCCAAATGTTCGTTTTGCAACAAACCACTAGCACAACATACAACTCCATTAACAGTCAATTAATGCATTTACTGTGCTTAAAAAAACACACATCACAGATGTATCCATTTTGAAGCCATGAAAACATAGCCTAAAGCCTGCCATACACGCACCGAGCGGCGGCCGATTTTGACCCCGACCGATGGCCGTACGTGCTCGGTGGCAAAATCAGCCTGTCGCCCCACAGTTCGGCCGGCCAGAGAACGGATATGTCCGATATTCTCTGACCGATTAACTTAACCGGCATCTTCATTGGAGCTAACAGCTCGGGACTGCAGCGTGATGACGTTCTCACGCTGCTTTCCAGAGCTGATCTAAGCAGCTCTGTCGGCCCCCACTCGGTGCGTGTGTGGGGGCCTTAAGACACCTTTTCCTCTGCTCCCCCTTATCTAGGAAATTCTCAAGAATAACACTTAGGTGGATTGTAGTCTAATGCCTGCCATACACACGCCGATTAGCGGCCGATTTTTCCGCTGACTGACGTGCGTGCGCGCTCGGTCGGCAGCAAAATCAACTGCCAATCGGCGTGTGCCCACATGGAGAGACAGATCCCTGTCGCCCCACAGCTGGGCCGGCTAGAGAACGGACATGTTGGCGTCTTCATTGAAGATAATGGCCGGCACACAAAGGGTGCCTGGCTGATTAAAGCAGCCCTAGAATGCACCGTGATGACGTTATCACGGTGCATTCCAGAGCTCATCGGAGCTTGTCTGTCTGCACCCGTCTGTGGGTGTATGGCAGGCTTAAGTCTGTGGTTGGGCGGGCAAGGAAGCCTGTCGAACCCCTGTTAAGGTGAGGTTCCTAAAGAGGGGGCCTGCACAAAAAACGGCAGGTGAGATCACTGCTGCCATTTGATTCACCCCTGTACTGCCGGTGCACTAGGTGCCGTAATAGGTGGTCCACTTTCTTACAGAACCTCCAGTAATTTGTGGTGTATTGGAAAGCCACCAGCCCTGCACATAAAACTGAGACAGCCCTGTTAACTTTAATGTGGCTCCTATTGATTGTTTTAACTTCAAGGGCTGACTGCCACCGCAGCCGGGGAACAACATCTGACCACACAGAAATGACCCTTGGGGCGCACTCCCAAAAATTTAAGAAAGAAAGCCTTTATGGCCTGAATCAACTCCAAGTAGGGGCACTGGCCCAAATAATCGCCCCCCGCATAAACAACAAGAATATTAGGGGGTGATCTAATTGCCACCGCATTCCAGGGAAGCAGAACCAGTGAATGACCCCTTCGTCAGCAGAGGAGCTGAGCAAATAGCCGCTCGGACGAACGGTAGCCCTGCACTCTGACTAGAATATTTATGAATATCCTGGGTCTGAAAGGAGGAAATAACATATAAACCTGCACCCATGCAACATTGTGTACACAGAACCTTAAAATTTAGAAGAAACCAGATGTGGAAACACATAGGACCTAAATCTGATGGAGTCCCAACAGCCAGTGAACTTTATCGCCTCACGGCCGACACCGCGATGGGCAGCATCCGTAGCAACCCTAATGCGAAATGAATGAGAGCCAAATTGTTTAGGATTGAGGCCCAGAAGAGTTTCTCTACCTCAAGATAATCATCTCTCCATCCTCATCACCCTACAGGTTCATCGGCATGAGATTCCTCAAATCAATCGATTCTGGAGCCTGCACATGCTACTGGAGGAGTCCCTCTTGCCACATCCTTACGTTGTCACTATCATACGCACCCCCCTGACACCCCTCCACCTGACAATTACACTAGCAGACTGGTCTCTCCTCATAACCGCAGCGACCCCAGTTCTCACTTGAGACAAAGCCACTCCACTGCGGTCCCCCTTCAGAATGGACAACCAGAATTTTTCCCCCTCAACCCTACTACTCGTGTCGTTGCTTTCGTGTTTCACCCAACAGCACCCTCATCTCACCTCACCCTTTTCCGGGGTCCCGAGGAATTACAGAGGTCCCCTCGTGCTAGTCGGTGATTCTTCTTGGACGTCTTCGACCCCGGCAGTGGGAACACTTCCACCACACGCGCATAACGACTGTGCCAGTGACCTCTCTCCCCCCACTCGCGCACAACTCAAACCCCGTCTCGGACCCACACCCCCCCCCCCCCCCACCACGACCATCCCCCGCTTAACACCCTCCTATCCCACCATCCCCCCCGCGTCACACACACCGACCGCCTCCCTTCCGCTCCGATCGCCCAGATCCCACCTTCCGACCCTCCACACCGCTCTACAAAGATCGCCAGCCCCGAAGCACCAGACACCACACAAGGCCAAGCACACCCCGCGATACCCCCCTTCCACCCCACCTACCCCACGCCTACACAGTCCACCCGCGACCTTGCCGCTCACTAAACTACTAACAAGGGTTCTTACACATTCACACCTCGCCTCCACGTCCCCCTGCCATCATCCGGTCTCTTCCTCTAGTCCAACAACAGGACACATCCAATAACACGGCACACTCTCTGGGTGACTACCGGAGTCTACAATATGGCATGCACCGGTAGCCAACCCGAGTATCCTCTTCCCCCTGTATTGCCCTTGATCTTAGATGCAAAGACTGTCCTGTCCAATATCGATCAACTGAGATGAGTGGAAAACTGCTTCAGAACGAACCTCGGCCCCTTCGAGTATTGGTATGCCGTTTGGACTTTGTAACGCCCCCGCATCTTTCAGCTTTTAAATGAGTGTCAGAGATATCCTCGACCAATTCGTTCTCGTTTATTTAGACGACATCTGTATTCTCACCACGACCTGCCAGTCTCACGGACCCTGTGAGATGTGTTGGAACGTCTTCCGCCAGCATTTATCGCCAACACCTTCCAAAGTGTGAGTGGGAGAAGATAACCACACGGTTCTGGGCCATACTAAGCCCAAGGGGTCTCCATGGATCCTCAAAGGCTGGTTCAACTGCGCCTGTTCCCACTCTCTTAATCATCGAGGTTCTGGTTTTGCACTTCAAGAAGGTTTATCAAAGACTTTTCAAGGTGGTCCTCCCACCACCTCGCTTACAAGCACAAACCACCATCACTGTCTCAGAGGCCCAGAGCGCCTTGACATTAAAACGGACTATCACACAGCCCCCATACTTAAACCACCTGACCCTTCCTTACCATTTGTTTTGGAGGTTGAGCCTCTGAGTACACTAGACAACCTCTACCAAAGGTTGGACAAGATCCTCCTCCACCCTGTATCCTACTTTTCCCGAAATGCTTGGGCAGAGCGGATTATGATTAGAGATCGGGACGCTCTACTGCCAGGCCGGCCATGAAGCTGGAGGATTTCTGAGGGAGCTGAACAACCACACCCACCACCCTACTTCACTATGGTCTCACTGATCCACAAAACCCTCCGAGTACCCCCTCCTGGTAACGGCACGCCAAGGAACCTTTAAGTCCCGCGACAGGCTCACGTTGGACTTTGTTTTTTCTCTCAGTTCAGGTCCTCGGCCTCGACTTCCACGTCCCGCGATCCAAAAAACGCGCGAACAGGCCGACTCCCATTGCTCAGTCGCCATGCTATCCGGCGTACCCCCCCCAAACCCCACCCGCCCCCCCATTAACCACCCGGGCACCCCCCCGAGCGGCGCCCGCCTACTCCCCAATGGCCTTACCAAGAGGGCTCTACAATTGCCCCAACCCTCAGGGCGGCTCTCCATCCGCCCACCGCCCGCCAGGACCGCCTTCACCGGCCGGCCGCTGCTCCCGCAGCAGCCCTCTTAACCACGCGGACACCCAACGCAATGAGCCCTCAGCCCCTGCATCGCCCGGCTCCCAACGAACAGCAATCACCTCAAGAGGCGCCCCCCCCCTCACCCCCCCTTCACCACCCCCCCCCAAAAACACCCCCCGCCGCCCCCCCCAGAACCAGCCCCCAGCCTAGCCACCCACAGCCTCCGCCCCCCTCCCCACGCACCTCCCCACCCCCACCAGTAACCCCCCTCCCCCCACCCACCCAGCCCGATCAACTCAATGCGAGACACCGCGGCATGCGCGCCGCGCCCCGTCCCAACTATGGACCCCCCCGCCCTCCGGATGCACCCCAACTCCCCACCGGACCACGGTGGGCTACTTCCCCCGCCACCTCCCACCCCTCCCCACACAACAACACACATATCACTAGAAGCCACGGCCCCTTCGCACCCCAACTGGAATCCACGACCATCACCACAACATATTCCACTAACACCGCACCCACCAACCCACTCCGGGCGAGGACCAGTGGCAGACGGGAGGACCGGCAACCACCGCCCAACAAAATAAAGCGCTTTCACCCCCCAAATCACGACAGAAACAACGTGAACACACCCGTCGCGCTCGACTCCCTCCACAGCATCTCAGACCGGCGGATTTCGCCCCCCCCAGGATTGGTACGCCTGCCTGTTGCTGGGGTTCAACCCCTGCACCCCTGCATTGCTGCGTCAACCACCCCGAGCTGCTGGGACATGCTACATGCCCCTACCCCAGCCGGCCGGCAAGCAATGGACAGCCCGAATAGTCTACGCCCGCTTTGCGCAATTTATACTGTTTCCAACAAACCACCACCTCCTCTCCTGCAATTCACCTTCTGCAGAGAGGTGTGGTGCCTTATCAAGGCCATGAGGCTATATAAGCCCCACAGCAACCACCTAATCATCATAAGCCTCAGCATGCCTGTCAGTACCTTGCATTTAAAACATGTTCACCCCGTGCGGCTTTCTCACGATGAGATATCCCTCCCCCCTCTTACCTTCTGATCGTCGCACCGTGTACCCGCACCCCTCGGCTTGTCCCTACCCACCTCGTCTTACCCCAACTCTGGATCCCGACACTAGCCACACGTTGCTAACCCCGTCTACCTCTTGATTGCTGCCCCTGCGCTCCCCGTGCCCCGACACTTACGTCTTGTCCCTGAACTATCTCGCCACCTCTACTCATCCTTCCCCCCTCTGTCGACCCCTCGATTGCGGACCTTGACTTTCCTCCCCATCCCTCCCCGTGTGCAGACCCTTCTCACCACCCTCGCGTTTCATATACTCCGCAAATCCCCCCCCCGCGCCTCTCCACGCCCGCACGGGTGCCAGAACCCATCAGAGGGAGACCCTTCCTTCCCTGCCGCACGAAACACCACCCCCGCCCACGGGACCAACTCGGCCCCTATCTCCCCACCTTAGGGTGAGCTCCTGGGTAGAAAGACCATGGCTCTACGGACCTAGCACTCCCTCCTCTGTGTCGTTCCCTCAGCTCCCACCGTACAACCGCACCGACCAACCCGCCGATACGCCCGAGAGACTACACAGACAATGATAGACGATACGCCATCCGTAACGTCACAACACTCTTAACAAACCATAAAAAAAAAAAAGCCCTTACCAGTTTCTTCAGCTGTCTTCCCCCTGTACATGGTAAGCGCCCCAGCCACTAGTCACACATTCTAGATCTCTAACCCCAGCATCAAGCCAACACTTTTACCTACCCTCCATTTGTCTTTCCACCGCCTAGCCCTGTACCTACAATCTCTTACAAAATCCGGGCACCTAGCATAGCCGACTTATTTGCCTTCTACTTTTACTAAGTCTACACTCAGCACTGAAGCCATCCTATATCTAAAATGTCCCATAGTTATACAAAGATTAATCTCCACAGATCTTTGTTGTACCATCCCCACTCCCTACCGTTCGAAGAACAACTATGGAACGTAGTTCCACTACTCTAAGGCTGGTTGTCAGCCCCATAAACGTCCGCGTCGCAACCCCCCCGCCCGTCGGAGTATGGGCTGCTCCACCTTCGTCTGTGCTGGTTTTTGCACACAATCCCCACCTGTGTGCAATACTCCCCGCGTCCCTACAATTTCCATTACACCACAGCCTCACATACAATTAGGGCTGCGATAAAGGTACGACCACTGGTCGGAGCTCTGACATGCACCCCCGGCCGCGTATCCACAATCGCCTGGGCAAGTTTCCCGCACCACTAACTATCAACCCAACCTGCCACAACGTCGTCACTATAAAAATTAAATAGTCGTCCCCCAACCAATCTTCAGCCCCATCAGGCTATCTATACTCTGAATACATTATAACCAACAACCAACAGCCTCACACTCAATATCACACTCCATTTCGAAAATTGAAATTGCTGTTTCCATTTGATTTGAAATTGAAATTACTGTAAAACCGAGTTAAAGTAATTTCAGCACAAAAAGCCTATCTGGCTTATACTCAATTAGGCCTCTTACTTCCGGTGTTTGAGGCCTAACCCTTTGAATAGTCCGATGTGTATTCAGGTAATCTCAAACATTCTGAGCTCAGTGGTAAATTGGAAACAGAACTGGCAGCGCCATTTGTGGAAACATTGTAATTTTTACTTTAGAGGTGAATTTAAATTAGAAAAATCCATATCTGACTTTAGGATCTGAGGAGTTTCCACCCTGTTTATACTAAGTCAATAAGTTTTCCAGTTTGAGATAAGTTACGCCTTGGCTTATATCGGATGGCTTACACTAAAAGTATTACAGTATCTCAGTAAATTTTTCCAGCATAATTCTGTAGTGCCCTTATAATCTTTGTTTAGTACCTTAATGGTGATCCGGAATGCTGGACACCTTATCAACGGTCTATGCTATGTTTGCCTACCACCTAATGCCAGAAATATAAATGTAGGACTAATGTATTCAGACTTAAGATATTTAAGAAGTTATTTGATCATTATGATATTTTATTATTTATTAAAATACCAGACAAACAAAAAAACAATACGTATTTTCAGACCATAAAAAACCCTGTGTTTGTTTCGATTGGCGGCCTGGCTCACGCCAGTCTCCTGCAGCAATTAGCCCGGGTGCTGCAGATGAGATGCCAGCCGTTTCCGAGTCCCATCTGAATGTATTGCTTATTGCCATCAGAGCCAAACCCTGCGGTATAACAATAAGGAGAGATATAACTGCCATCTATCCTCTTTCTGTGTCCGTAAAACTGGAATCACTCTGCAGCTCCACGACACAGGCACGCCAGAAGGGAGAGAGGACTATTAACTCCTGCCCTCTCCCGATCCGTGGGGAAGACATTGTGTGAAGTGATGTGTCTAGTGACATCTCTGCTAATTTTGGAAATGCAATAATTTAATCATTGCATTAACCCAATTGATGTGAAAACTTATACTTAAATTCTTTTCGGGTTTTGCTCTAAAACATGTGCATCTATGTCCGGTGCGTCTTATAGTCCAAAATATGGATGCAAATACACATTGTCTTGTACTACATTCATGATTAGAAATTTTTGTCCATCTACTTCTGAAGGAGGGCCCTGTTTTTTCCATTTATTGAATAAGACATGGCTGCTGTGAGTATATGTTAAGTCATTTGACATGGATCCAGTGGGAAGTCGTGAGAAAGGTTTTTTCATGCTTGACAGATGGGCTGTGGAGAATAAAAGCAAAGAAGACATACTGCCTACTACCTTATCCTACCCTACAGCCCAGCATAACTTTACTGAAAACTGTACCTCCCCCTTGACTGAAATAATACACGAACCTGGTTGGAATTTTAAAGTGGTATATATCCAACCACAGCTTTATTAACACGTGCATGACAGATTACCCATAGAGAAGATAATTAACAATAATACTCCCAGGTCCAAAAAACTAAAACCATGCCCTACCACTCCCTGGTCATGGTACTTCATAAATGCATACCATAATGGACTGTCTATACCAATGTCTTCAACTCAAGTCTCAAAAACGAGACTGCCTCCCACCAGCACGTCACCCATGAATATATTCCACCATACCTTCTTGGACAAGTTTAGGGACTCCTGCTTGCAAATAAAGGAAACCAGACCAACGAACACCACTACCCACC
>CM070043.1:5921298-5935237 GCA_036250615.1 Ptychadena robeensis
GTGAATGTTGAGATGTTATATTGGTTTCACTGGTAAAAATAAATAATTGAAATGGGTATCGTTTTTTGTTAAGTTGCCTAATAATCATGCACAGTAATAGTCACATGCACACACAGATATCCCCCTAAAATAGCTAAAACTAAAAACTACTTCCAAAAATATTCAGCTTTGATATTAATGAGTTTTTTGGGTTCATTGAGAACATGGTTGTTGTTCAATAATAAAATTATTCCTCAAAAATACCACTTGCCTAATAATTCTGCACTCCCTGTATAGTATGTGTTTTGAGCACAGCCATCTTTATTAAGAAGAACATACTGGTGACAGGTTCTGTAGTTATAGCTAATGATTTATTACAATCCATCTGTCTCATGTATGTCCTTCATTCACATAGAGATATACTGCTGTCATGTCTGCCCTTCATTCACATAGAGATATACTGCTGTCATGTCTGCCTTTCATTCACATAGAGATATACTGGCGCCATGTCTACCCTTCATTCACATAGAGATGTACTGCTGCCATGTCTGCCCTTCATTCACATAGAGATATACTAATATCGTGTCTGCCCTTCATTCACATAGAGATATACTGCTGTCATGTCTGCCTTTAATTCACAAAGAAATATAATGCTGCCACGTCTGCCCTTCATTCACATTGAGATATACTGCTGTCGTGTCTGCTCTTCATTTACATTGAGATATACTGCTGTCATGTCTGTCTCTCATTCCCATAAACATACATACCGCTGCAATGTCTGTCCCTCATTCTCATAAAGATATAAACTGATGTCATGTCTGTCCCTCATTCTAATAGAGATGCATACTGCTGTCATGCCTGTCCCTCACTTCCTTAGAGATACATGCTGCTGTCAATGTGAGGAACTATCTATAAAGGGGGACTCTGTTTCCCTTTAATGGGGGCTCTCTGGCAACCTCCAGGGGGTCTCACTGGCTCTCTACCTCTAGGAAGTGGCAGGTCAGGGGGGGGGGGGCATAAAAACAATTTGCTATGGGGCCCAGTGATTTCTAGCTACGCCCCTGATTGGGATGAAACCTTGTTGCATATGAATGGGATCACAGAGCTACAAAAAGCTAGAAGTGCCTCTTTTGACTTACTACACTCCTTACAGGTTGATAAAGACAATTTCAGTACTGGTATAAGTGTTATACAGGTGGGAGCACATCTATTTGCTTTGCTTAAATACAGCTTAGGGGTACACTAGGCCAATTGGAAGTAGTTAAACTCTTAAACGGTGGGAGACATTACACAGAATGAATGGGACTTAAAGTGCCACTGAATATTTTTATGTAATGGAAAACTCTGTAACTGTTCATTGTCTAATGATAAAACTTTAATAAAAATATATGCAAAAACATTGATTCCCAGTCAAACATCAATTAAATGAACTGCCTTAAGGCCCCCATACACGGGTCGGATTCCGGCCGGATTCCGGGCCGATCGATTCCGGGCGCGTGCACGCGAAACGATCGTGCCGGAATCGTGTGCAGCCCACCTTGTCCGATCGATCACGTCCGATTGATCAGGGGCCCAGAATCGGATCCGACAGAGAACCAACATGTTGGTCTTTTTGATCCGATTCTGCACAGATCAGGGGGAGTTGCCATTTGTGAGGTGGACAATCGGACACGGAATCGTCCCGGAATCCGTTGGACAAGGTGGTATGCAGCGATCGGATACTCTTAATTGGCCGATCGATCACACCTGCGATTCCCGGCAGAATCGCCGTAATCGATCAGATAGGTGATCGAGCGGCCATGGAATCCGAACGTGTATGGCTAGCTATACAGTGTTATACATTCACAGACAAACATTTCCTTTTTTTAAAGTGTTGTTATTGCTTTCTGTCAGAAGAGGGCGCCTGGAAACCAAAAAACGGCCTGTACATGTGAAATATCAAATGAAAGTTACTGACATGTCCGATCTGTTACGATCTATTTGCTATTCAATTTTGATTACTTGTTATGAATCGAACCAGGTGGGCAGGAAGTTATTCCTGTACAATAACGATTTTGTGGTAAATCAAATGGAAATATCGACCTGTGTATGGTTACCCTTAAGCTGGGTAAACATGGGGAGATTGCCGTGCAATTGACCCGCGATCAATCACAGCATGGTGACGTCATCACACTGTGATTGATAGCGGGTCAGACAAACAGTAATCGATGTACCATCAATTGCCGATGGGGATCCGGGAAGCATGCAGAACATGCAGTTCTCAGCCTGTGTTGTGAGACAAGAGAAGGCAGCCCAGACAGCATGCCCCCCCCTCTCCTCGAATACAGAGAGACGTGAGAGGCCCCGCCCCCTTGCCACAGCTGACAGCTGAGCACAGCTTGTAGGCTGTTTGGCCGCTCTCTGCTTACTTGGGAGGAGGACTCAAGGACCCCCTCTCAAGTAAAAACGCATCCCTTAAGGATCGGGTCGTGCAGGAATTGGATGCACCAACCAACTGGGATTGGGCTAAAATCAGCCGTCCTGTGGGATTGCACAGTTATCCGACAGGACGGTAAATTTTAGCCCGATCCCATTAGTTTGGCCGGGGATGGCTGCCCCCAACCAAAGTAATGAGCTGCACATAAAGAGTGCCGTCCGATTCTCGGCACTAGCGGGTGGGCGTGATGACGTCATCACACCACACCTAGTGCAGAGAATCGGATAAGGAATAGACGGTAAATCGTACCATCTATTCCCAGCTTAACGGACATCGGCCGTAAATTACGAAATTGCCACATTAGATATGGGCCAGATAGACGGCCATGAGCGCACACAGTGCTCGAATCACCATCGATCTGGCCCATATCTACACGTGTGTACTTAGCTTTGACTAGTGCTCAGGGATTAGAAGAGGACAACTCCCTTTCTGTCACACATAGACTAACATGAGGAATTCACTGTTGCATTAGTTTTGTAGGAACAAACCCCAAGAGTTCATTTAAAAAGCTTTAAATGAATGCTCAATGAGCATAAATTGTGAATTAAGTGCATTGAGTAACACCACAATACTTTCCCCAAATGTTGCACGATACAAATATCACATATATTAAATATAACATTTCTGGTGTTCTAGCAGAATGCAATCTGCAACTATGACAAACATACTTTTACATCTTCTAACTAAACTAGGTAATAAATAATTACCAATTGTCAGTGTTTTTTCACTAGCAATAATTGTCACCCCTTCTGAAAATGTCCATTTATTAGTAAAATTAGTAAATAATTTCTGATTTCTTTTGATAAAACTCCTTTTTTTTTTTCTAATAGCTCTTGCCTCAACAAATGTACGGTTAATTAGTACATACTTTTATAGCCATAAAGGAGTAATTTCTGCATGTTTACATGTAATTTACAACCTGAAGATGTCCCTCTCCTCCCAACATAACAGCAATCTGATGCAAAGTTTGCAGTGTACACCTCTTGACTTCAATAAACATTGGTCTGCAACTCTAGCACACTTGTAAGGGCCTGTATCCACTAGGCGCCATGGACATGCATCTATGCAGCAATCCTCCCTTGATGGATGAGGGACCGTCTGCATCGTGATGACGTCATCACACTGCAGCTGGTTGCTCAGAGGAATGGCAGGCACCCTTTGTAATGGGATCGGCCAGGAATTTACCGACATGTCGGATCACCACTTTCACCCAACAAAGTGCCAAAATCCTTGATAAGTGCATGCCAAGCGTGAAGATTTAAACAAGGTTGACACTCGCCTTAAGGCTATAATTAAAAAAATGTCTAAAGAAAAGTATGATCAAAAAAATCTAACATTATAAAAAGTGAAAAAAAATAAAGTTTTCAAATTTCAAACAAATTTAAATCTGTTATATTGCAGCTGCCCAACTTAAGACCATGAGGCAACTTAAGGCCCCCATACACCGGGTAAGCTGGGGCCAATAGATGAGCGACAGAGTTCAACGTGATGACGTCATCATGCTGCACTCCATCACTCAGAGTATGGACAGGCACCCTTTGGCCAACTGAGCTTTGAGGCGACAGGGATCTGTCGCCCCATGTGGACACCCCCGATCCACAGACCTTTTTTGACACAAGCGCACATCGGTCAGCCAAAAAATCGGCCACGGTTCACTAGGTGTATGGGAGACTATACTGGCAGGTTTAAGGCATATAGTAGCATTCTCACTCTTTGTAACACGTTCCTACACTTAATTCACTGCTGTTAGAAATCTACAAACAATCTGTGCCCAATCTGGCTCTCAGGGATTGAGCTGGACATTTCCCTATAAAGCCATTCAGTTATATTTATCAAAAATATGCACCAGTTAGCGTCAATCAATAGTTTCTATAAAAGTGTAATGAATTCTAACTGTCAATGAGATGTTCTCCTAGTGAAGAGTTTGCTGTACACTTATGCCAAGAAGCAGAAGATTGACTTTTGTGTTCATTCAGGCAAGGCAGTTGTGCTCAACTAAGCAAATGTTTTCTCTTCTTTTTCTGCCAGATGCCACATTTTCTAAATGACCTCCAGAGCTTCAGTGAACTTTTTTAGGTTATTGCTGGTACATGCCTATAAATGACTGTGAAGGCTGGTCAATTGAGTCTTTGCATATTGATGTATTCCAGGAAAATCAGTGATGAAATATTAACAAGATATCTTTCTGCTATAGGAGAAATGCACTTAGCAAGTCAGCATCCAAACACATTTCTACTCATTTTGTGGGCTTCAAAATTATTTTTAGTGGAGGGTGGAGAACAACAGTGAAGCATATGTCAACCTAATCACTAAATGTCATATAAGCATTAACATGCTATTTTATTCTGTAAGGTATCTAAACAAATCGAATCTTAGCACTGGAATGAGTAATGATGAGTTAAAATGGTCATTAATAGGGGAACATTAAAATTACTTACGTTATCTTTTGCCTTCCTACTGTATGCCATGCTGCTCATCTAAGAAAGATAATGGATAGTTGCGCACAACCTTCAGCAGTGATTACACAGCTATAGTGATAGCAGTGGCCAGAAAGGCCCTCAGTTGGTGTGTGGGGCCTGAGCAAGGATCACAGAGTAAAATGGAGTCAGTATGAAGGATGGGTGTTTAAGTTGTGTGTAGGTGTGCAGCTCTCAAAATGGAGGAGTGTGGCCCCCTATTGAGCCTTCCAGTATCTGTAAGCAGGAAGTGATCTCATCCCCAACCAGGAAGTGAGGTCCTCCTTGAAAACACATGGCCCTGAGAGATCAATCCTTGTAAACCTCTCTCAATGTGCGTATCTTGTCTGTTGTTTTGTCTCATTTTGTTTCAATTTGTTTTATCTTATCCTATTCCACATTATTTAACCATTTGTTGTACTAGGTCCAATAGGCAGACCCCAGTCCGGATCCGGACCCAAATAGGTTCACATGTGGACCGGCGGCTCATTCCTCCCCTCCATACTCACGAAGCGAAGGAGAGGAGCTAATGCCCATCCAGCCTCGGCTCCCCCTTCTCCTCCTCCCCAATGTGAGTGTGACAGCAGCAGATTCTTTGTTCTGTCAGATAATGCTTCCCGCAATCCACAGCCAATCAAAACACAGGACAGAACACGCCCTCCCCACTGTGCTGTAGACACTAAGCTAAATAAACCTGTGTGACTTTAAACATTCATAGCATGAAAACCATTGATAGTATATTCATGAAACTTTCAGGGTCAATAATGCTCCCCTACTACTACTTACACCCCAAGTTTCACCCCTTTAGCTGCAACACTTATAAGTTAATTTCAGCTAAAATACAGCTATCAGATATTGCTTCCCATGAGCATAAAGCACTACTCTGCTGCATTCACTTATCCTGTTTGAAAACAATAGATCTTGAAAACCCCTACATGGTAGAATCTTGAATTTAGGGGGTTACCAGTTAACCCTGAGACTACATCCATGCAAATTTTCAGGTCCCTGAGCACAATTCCTACTAAAAAGCCCCCTATCAAATATTGCTGGGAGGAGTCTCAATTTTTTTCAGTTGTTATTGTTAAACCATACAATTCTGTCACTGGGATAACTTCAGGGAAACATGAAGCTATGAAGTTTGCAGATAGTGATGTCACATGTAAATTACCAATCCAAAAAGGGTGTTGAAGCATCTGGGGGTGAAAGTCAAGGGAGTAGGCTAAGTGTAAAGCCCTAGCTCCAGTCACTAAATCCCTGTGGTGAACAGAGAGATTGTGTTGCAAAGCTCAACGGCGCTGGGAGCAAGAGGGGGGTTTCCACTTCCCTCGCTAAGCGTATTGCTGTTCTCACAGCACTGAGCGTTCGGCCGATGCAGGGTCTGAACATAGTGGAGTTGTTGAACCTCTGCATCGGCAGATGTGAACACAGCATCCACCGAGCAGGTAAAATTCTATTGTGCTCCCACAGCGCGTCAGAGCCCTGGTCCAGGGTCTGGTGGAGGCTGACGGAAGCCAGCGGATGTGGACTTAAACGCGGCCTAAAAGTAAAGTCTGACTATGAGGTATGAGATCGGGGTTCAAACATTACTTGGGGGTTACATTTGACCCAAAGCCAGCTGGTGACCTGTGTGGATGGAGACAGCTAATTGGAGACTCAATAAGGAACGGAGGGAGGTTTAATCTGCAGCAGAACTACCATGCAGGTGGCTGACGCAGAGGACAGTGAGGGAGACAGTGAGGAAGACCACCCTCATATGGTTGTGCGTACCAAACCACTATCATAGGAGTCATTGAGGAGCGCACTAAAAGTATGTGCACCCCTAGATAGGCATTCCTCTGGAGGGCTCAGGCCGGGGGGGGGAAAGGGAGTGCTAGTGGGTAGGGGCCACCGAAAAATTACTTGTATGGGGCCCCGAAATTTCTGATCGGGCCCTGTACAGGAGGTTTGGAGCAGAGAAGAAAATGGCCATCCCAGGGTTCCTCAGGTACTCCTACCCCTTTCACCCTCACTGACCCAAAAATATATACTTTGAGGTGCCCCTTGTCTAGTAATTTAATTACATTGTTTGAGGACTGGGTCCGTATAGACTATAGGGAGAATATTTATATAAATGTACTCGACTACGTCATGCTTCTGTCTGCGGCCAGGTCAGCGGTGAAAACGCAAATGGCGGCGGCAGTGCCTGATGGACCTCAGGCGATGGAAATTTGGTAAGGGACTTTCAAATTATATTTGAGTAGCCCTGTATAGGTTGTGCACCGCTTGTCTATCAGGCTGCTATTGTCAGTGCGTCCTTGTGTGTTGCCTGGGGCAACCAGGGAGGCAAACGGTTCTTTTCGGATAGCCTATGTTCCCTCTGTTACACACTTGGAAATGGATTAACCAAAGTCACACAGCTGGTAGGGGATACCTGTTCTAGGATGAATATATAAGGTTTTAAATCCTGGACAGAGCTGCGGTTAGGTCCTGCTGGGATTCGAACCAGAACTTGGTTCTGGGTTGCTCAGCGAGGGTGGCGAGTCGGCGGTGGTGCACTGTGCATTTGGTCGTAACCTGAACTGGTTGCAGAGGAGGTGGACACACAGCCAGCTCGGTGGGGAACCTTGTCAGGCTGAGTTCCGTACATTATCAGCGAGTTGACGGTCCAGCTGATGGTCCAGGGTTGGAGCGGAGCAACTTCCTATTTAGCCAAAGCCGTGGAAAGGAAGTGCTGGTTCTTGGTTTACCGCGTCCCAATCTGGCCTCAACCTGTCCTGACTGGATATCGTTCCGTGGTGGCTGACCTGCTTGGTCCCCCCCTTGGATACCCGACTGCCTCTGCCCCTGACTGTGCCAGCTGACCTTATCCCTGTTTTGTATTCCTGTTCCTTACTGCTCTCCTCCCTCTTGATACCGACTGTGGTTAGACCCTACTGGTGGTTGTATCCCGAACTGGTTTTTGCCCTCCGGATCCCGACTCCCCTCCTGACCCGCTTCCCGACAACGTTGGATCGTGGACCCGGCGGCGCACCCTTTCTGGGCGTGGATTGTCTGGGGGAAGCGGGGGACTGGCCATCGTGCGGGGGAAAAAATCTGTACTGGTCCCCCTCAAGGGGGATTGGTCCCAACCACCCCCTGGGGGCTTTGGGGGAAGACCAAGAGCAGTTTTAGACTCCCCGCTCCCAGTCAGTCCATGTGCCTACCCTGGTGGTGATCCTCTTGGTGGACCCTGCTGGAGAGTCTCCGGGAACTGGTGGGACAACAGCAAACGCCAAGGCTCTCAGGGCTGTCACTCCTGTGGGCAGTTCCTGCCTCGAGCCACCACCAGGGCTACGAGGTTCCTTCCTAAGTACCTCCCTGTCATAGTCAAAAACCTGACTCTCCGCACTCAGAACCCCATATTTCCCTATCTCCGGCTAATGGGCTTAGCCTGTCTCGTTCCCCAAGCCCAGGCGTAACAGCTGCGAGGTCAAGGCAACCCTTTTCACCCAACCCCAAAGAAACTAATGGTACCTCATGACCAATTATTTCCAAAAACATGTAATCATTGTATATATATATATATAATCTTTATTCAATACACAAAATGAACAGTAAAAAGAACCCGATTTTTACAATATATACACAATGTTGTTCATCCTAAGTTGTAGTTGTTAGAAGTCCAACATATTTTGCCCCCAAAAACAGGGCTTCCTCAGGGACAGACCAACTGTAAAGTAAGTTTTAGAACATTGCATCTAAAAATAAAGTACCCCCATGGGATTAGATCTCAAGCAAAAATAATGTGTATGTTACCTCAAAGGTACACAGCTAGGTATCACAAGGTAAACACGAAGATGTACTCTGATGTACATGTACTCTAAGATACAGGAATTGATCCACCAATGAACTTACACAAAAACATGAGATTCAGGCGTTCAAATCTATTAAGGAATAAGTTATTAACTGCCAATGAACCATGGCTTAAAGTAACCATATTATATTGGTCATATTGGCCAGTGGTCACTGCCCTGTGCTCTTGCAGTAATCCTTACCGGATGACCATGCCTAGGGAGAGTAGCAACAGTGCTAAACTTTCTCCATTTGTAGACAGTCTGTCTTACCGTGCATGAACATCAAGGCTTTTGGAGATACTTTTGTAACCCTTTCCAGCTTCATGCAAGTCAATCATCTTGATCGTAGGTCTTCTGAGAGCTCTTTTCTGCGAGGCATGCTTCACAATAGACAGCGCTTTTTGAAACCAGTAAACCCAAAACTGGTGTTTGTTTTGCAAGACAGCTTTCAGCAACACATCCAATATCATCACACTGATTGGACTCAAGGTTAGCTCTTGGATAAGTCATTAGGCTAGGGGTTCACATACTTTTTCCACCCTGCACTGTGGGTGCACAATGTTTACATGAAAACATATAATGTTTGTGTAGTATTATTTTAAGCAGACTGTTTTTCGATTGGTGTGACTTTAGAGCACATTTTATGACCAAGTCATGCAAAATTCCACGTAATCCCAAAGGGCTTCTTGCAACTGTACAAGTCTTTCATTATCACCTACATTAGGCAGGGATGGGGTTCACAGCACAGGGACAACAGTTCCAAACAGTTCTAACAAGTTGCACAGGAGGGTTGGCTGATAGCTTTTCCAGAATCAGGAGAGAAGAGTAGTAGGTAGCACAGGCGGTTAAGTGGAGGTGGAGAGGGGAGAAATCCTGCATTTCAGCCTGACTCTACAGACATCTCTTGAAAAACACATCCATCCACTCGGCAAGATAGCAACATAAGGGAGAGACTATGTATAATCCAAAGGATGTCCCTGTCATTTGCCATGGAAAGGGGCCCAGCGCAGGCACTTCTTAGTGGACAAGGACCCAGTGGGAGGACCCAGCAGAAGAAGGGAGCACCTGGCTCCTCTGTAAGCTACTGGTAAAAAAGCCTGTGAAGAATTCAAAACAGTTCATTTATAACCTCTGCCCAGTGGGAGGGGATTTACAGTTAATAGGCAGAAGGTGGAAGAAAAACAGAGGAAAAAGAATCATTGTCTCACCTTCTGGCAGCTGCTACAGAGAAGGTATCAAATCGTTAAAGGCATATACACATATTATACAGGGTGTCATGGTATATATACATATATATATATATATATATATATAACAAAAATTGGAAAATCAGTTCACTACAGCCTCTGTGTCCTGTCTGGATGTCAGTATCTCAGACCACAACATTAAGCATCTTGGATATAAGACTGCCTAGGAGCTGGGTGAGAAGTTAAAAAAAAACTTCACCCTAGACCAGTGGAGGCCAACTGAGTTGATATGGAGGGCAAGAAGTGCGGCCCTCAGCATCACTAAAGGGCAGAACATAACAATTTAAATCTATACTGATTTGTATAAGCATTTTCTAATTGACCATTATTTTAATATCAAAAAAATATACTTTAAGCATAAGAAAACACGGTAATGCACAATTTGTGTCATATACATAGCTAAAGGTTATGGGCACCTGGGCCCTAGACATACAGTGCACCTGAAAATTATTCGTAGCACATCACCTTTTCCATATTTTGTTATGTTAAAGCCTTATTCCAAAATGGATGAAAATATTATTTTTCTCTGAATTCTACACACAACTGCCCATAATGACATTGTGAAAAAAATTATCTGGAGGTTTTGGCAAACTTATTAAAAATAAGAAATGAAGAAAGCATATGTGCATGAGTATTCACAGCTTTTGTCATGAAGCTTTCTGCAGCTTAATTGGCGCCCACCTGTGGTAAATTTAGTGGATCAGACATGATTTGAAAAGGCCCGCATCTGTGTATGTAAGGTCCCAAAGTTGACAGTTCATGTCGGAGTACATAGCAAGCATGAAGTCAAAGGATTTGTCTGTAGACCTCTGAGACAGTATCGTCTCGAGGCACAAATCTGGAAAAGGTTACAGAAATTTCTGCTGCTGCTGCTGCTGCTGCTGCTGCTGCTGCTGCTGCTGCTGCTGCTTTGAAGGTCCGAATGAACACAGTGGCCTCCATCATCTATAAGTGGAAGGAGTTTAAAACCACAAGGACTCTAATACATGTAGTTATTGAATAAATAACTCTTAAAGTAATGACAGAAGTTTTCCTTATGTGAAAATCCTGACATTACTAAAACATTGTTTATTCAAAAACTACAAATGCTAGAGTGTTACTTTCTTTTGCAATGTGTCTAAAATCTTTTTTAAATGCTACGTAATTTAAATAATGATGGCATGTTCATGGAATTTGCAATTTAATAGAAATCATCATAAAATTTTCCTTATGTGAAAATGCAGACATTAGCCATGATTATACAATGTATCATTTTTTCTGCTGTGATCATTTACAATGTATCAACCTCTGAATGTTGATATAAACATCAAATTATTGGTGAAAACTGGGAATAGACAGTAAGATTTACCGTCGACTCCGACGGCACTAGGGGCAGGCGTGATGACGTCATCAGGCCCGTCTGCTAGTGCAGAGAATCGTCCGGCACCCTTTGTGTGCCGCCGATTACTTCGGCTGGGGGCAGCCATCCCCAGCCGAACTAATGGGATCGGATTAAAATTAACCGTCATGTCGGATCAATGTGCGATCCGACATGACGGCTGATTTTAGCCCAGTTAGCTAGTTGCTACACCCGATTCCTGCACAACCCGATCCCTAATGGATGCGGGAGCGTGCATGGCATCCGATTGGTGGTCGGGTCGTACACTGTTACCCCCACCTCTGGCTCCGCAACGTCGGTGCGTCCGGGGCGCCGTGAGCTCCCCCTTCCTGCCAGTGCCCCCTTACCGAAGAGGTCTCGCCGTGCCAGTAGTTCTGCTGTGGGGTCCCAGGGGAGACCCCTCATACGCTCGGCCTCTCCAGCCCTCTAGCTGTGCGCGCGCATAGAGATCCATTTTGTTTGCTTTTGTTTGTCTCTCCAGTTTGGCTGAGAAGCTGGAGAATTGATCACCTGATGCGGGTGCAGCCCAGGGGTGGAGCCGGCTAAGGCAGACTGGCTATATAAGCTGCTCAGTGCTTGAAGCCAGTGCTGCCTGAACAGCTCCCTTACCCTGTTGTCCTTGCCTGAGTATCCTTGCTGTTTTTGATATCCTGTGTATGACCCTGCTTGTTCCCACCGACTACGTTGACTTCTCCGCTCCTGACCTCTCGCCTGTTTCCTGGTTTCTCGCTTGTCCGCCGCCTGCCCCAATCCACGCCTGTACCTTAACTTTGCATGAACTCTGCTTGCCTCGACCTTTGCCTCGTCCCTGGACATTGCTACGCCTAAGTTCACTTCATCCTGTGCCAACCTCCACTGAGGGGCAGCCCAGCCCTTGCCACCCTCCTGCATTTGGGGTTCCTGGAGAAGAGAGAGACCTCGTCCTACCAGCCGCAGAATCACCACCGGTGTCCCCTCAAGGGGCATCGGCCCATCTCCCATTAGGGGGGCTCTGGGTGGAAAACCTGGTTCTACGGACGTAGACTCCTCTCCCGGATCCCGGTTCCCCCCTGCCGCCTCAGGAGGTGTGGATAACATACAGGAATCGGAACTATGCCCAGCTGAAGAAAGATGTCTAATTGTATTTATTATGATGCTATTATTCATGTGTTTAATGTCCGGTCTCAGGAGCTGACATTTGAGTATTCTGCTCTAATCTTATCCTCAGCACTTTTTTATTATACTTATTTTTGGTGTGTTTTGTAAAGGTTCTATACTGCTGACATCACAGCTTTGCAAATCTGAAAATAATGATTTTTTTATATTTGACTTATTTATTTGGATATATATTATCCTTGGAGGAATTTATTTGTTACATTTATTATAAATATATAAACCGTACATAAAACTCTATACCTTTTGTGCTTGTCTGATACCTTCCTACTTTTTTGTTTATTCTTATTACTGTTATCTGGGGTGCAGGGTGACCTTTTTATTAACCTACCTAGCATTTGAGATGAACCCAGTTTGTTTCCTGTTTGGGTTTCTCCCAAACGCTAGGTAAGCGGGGATCTGGAGAACCCAATATACCTGCAGACGTTCCGGCACCACCCGATCACGTCACGGAAGGGGCGGGTGCGCCATAGACCAGCCCATGTCACCGGCGTCAAGGCGTAAAAGGGGCAGGGGGAGGCCTGGAATTTTAAGCAGTGTACTATGTACACTGCCCCAATTGCCCCTACTGCGCTGTTAAAAAGGGTTGGGTACAGGCAGAACACTAGGGAGGTATTTTTGCACAATGAATGGTCAAGCCCCATAGTGTTGGCTTTAAAGTCCAATGGAAGTCTGCAAAGACTTCAGCAGAGTGAATAAAATTTCAAAGTTTTTGGCCTACCCAATGCCATGGATGGATGAACTCATAGAGCGATTAGGTCCAACCTGTTATGTAACCACTCTAGATCTGACAACATGATACTCGGGAATTCTTTCCAGTATGTGTGTGTATGTGAATGTGTAATATATATATATATATATATAATATATATTGTGACAGACCGGTGGTCTGCCACGGTGTGGATGGTCCATATGCGGCAGTGAAGGGGTCTGCTGGTGTGTATCCAGCAAGATACACCTGGTAGACCCTAACGAGATGGCTGGGTGTGTCTCCACAAAAGGAGCTGGGACCACTCCCAGGTCATGGCTCCCAGATGAGGTTGGAGACTGCTGCTGGGTGCAGCACACACAGGGAGTGTGTGGCCCTATGCCGATGGCTGCTAGAAGGCAGGCCATGAAGGATTCCTAAGGGAAGGAACTGTTGTGATCGGGGCCAAGCCAGGAGGCTTGGCATTTTCGAGGAACTTTGGTTATTTTGATGTCTATTAACCCCTGCGAGGGTAACCCTCTGTTTGGACGGTGTGCTGAAATAAACATGGGCAGGAGCCCTTAAAAGGATAAAAGCGTGTGGACTGATGCTATGCGAGTAGACCTTTTGAGCTGATTCCCCACAATATATATATATACACACACAGACAGTATATATCAGAAGACATCTGTTTATCATATCATTCAAAGTTCTGAAGTTTTTTGCATCTTGAAACTACAACTCCAGCTTC
>CM070043.1:5937995-5958415 GCA_036250615.1 Ptychadena robeensis
AATGGTTTTCGTGCTATGAATGTTCAAAGTTATATGTTTTAGTTTTGTTTCTACAGCAGTGGAAAGGGGAGAGGGTGTGTTCTCTGTGGAGAAGCATCCCGTAGCCATGGTAACACTGCTCTTTCGGTTCCTGATGTCTCTCTCCCTCTGCTTCTGTCAGCCAGCACGCAGCCCAGGGAACACAGATCGGGAGCAGACCTACTAGCTCCCCTAGATGATCCCCTGCACCCCCCTGCCAGCCACACCCGGCGTATAAGACGACCCCCGACTTTTGAACACATGTTCCTGTGTTTAAAAGTCGTCTTATACGCCGGAAAATACGGTATATATATTTGCAAAATCATAGGCAAATTATCAGTGTACATGGAATACAGGTTTATACAAGCCAAGGGACAACATTATTCTCAACGCGTTTCGCCGTTAGGCTTCTTCAGGAGATATTCTGTGTTCCCATCTAACAAGTGAATTATGTTATCGATCTTACAAAGGTACAAAAAATATATATGACACGTTGATTTGCTCAATAAGAGCAAAAAAACTGTGTACTCACAACCTGCTTATATAGTATGGGTCATCTAGAGTAGGCTCAGAGCTCGACTTTGACGGGGCGATACCCCACTGGGAAGAAAGGGGGGGCGAACCGCACGCTGCCAGTGGCAGATGGTCTGCGGGATAACAGGGGACCATGGGGGTCGAGCACTCATTCACCTGCAGATTGAGATGGTGAGTTGGGTAATGCAACTACAGCCCTCAGGTATGGGCGGAACCACCCTACCCACACTGGGGCCTGTCTCACCCTATATAGTGACAATATCCAAATTGTATGTGCTAAACGAATATTATATGTGTATGTGTGTACTTAGGAGTATATTTATTGTGGCATATAAGAGTGTTCCAATCTAAACCAATATGTTAAAAAATCAAAGTTATATTGATGTCCTGATCCAGTATGTAGGTACCATGTGTATTAATTAAGTGAAGATAAGTGTGTATGCCTGTTTTAAAACTTCCTAGGTGTTGTGCATCAACCCCCAATGCTAAGTCTCAAGATATTGTGTCGATGTGATTGAAAAAACAAACAAACAAAATCTGTCTTAACCCCCCACACCCCGCACATACACCCCCCCAAAAAGTAAGACCTAAGATACACCTACCCCAATATGAAAGGGGTCCCCCCGCCAAGACATTTCCATTGACCGGTCGTATCCCCTCCGGAGATGATGACATCTCTCGTCACATCCGCTGGTGTCAGAGCGCCCAGACAATTCCCCCATATATAACTCCTGCCGTCGCCATGGGAACCCGGGACCACGCCCACTAATCAGCATGCTCCCATGGCGACGCACGGACACCTAAGCACAGATCGCCAGAGGACGGCACCAGGGAGGGAGGGACCCAAACTCACCACCTCCCATAGAAACCAATCCCCCGGCCTTGTTTCAAAACCAACCCCCCGTACCTCCCTCCACCTAAAGTGGGGAAGTACCAGCACGGGTGGGAGTTCAGGCGGCTGCGAGATGACCAAGTTAGCGGTCCCAAAAAGGGTCCGCTTGGCGTCCACGAATCCCGCACCCCACCCCCCCCTGCGTGAGCTCCCCCCATCGGCTGTCAGAGCCCCAACCACCTCAGTGTTGATCCATCTATCAAGGTGGACAAAGATGAGGTCAGTTAAATCTTCTCATTAAAATTAATGCACCAATAGACAACATTAAGTCTGGTTGTTATATTCATTCCCATATTCCCAGATATTGCTAATGTTATTAATCTACAGTGATGGGGTAAGCTTTCTCCATATTTATATTCTTTAATGCCTTTCAGTGCATATTATATATCTCCTCTTATATATATATATATGTATAGACTGATAAATGAGGATAATGGGCATAGGAGTGAAAGAAGCAACATATGTTTAAAGTACATTTAACTGCTGTATACTGTACATATTATGTGTATTGTAATTTATATTATTATTTCACCTTAGAAACCCATGACATCATACTTGTTTTGTGATCCCGAAGAAGCCCGCAAATCGGGCGAAACATGTTGACAATGAACTCTGTAGACAAGTATGGTTTTTCTGTGTACTGTAAGATCCTTTGTATTTTTCTTTTTGACTTGTTGTGAATAGACCTCTGTGTGGTACAGGTTTATTCCTCCACGAATAAATATATTTATTGCTTTACTCCTTGATTCCTGTGCTTTAAAAACCCATTTTAGTATAATTTCTTTATGTGTATTTCGATATATTTCAGGGTGTGGCACTTTATTATGTATTGACATTCTTCTTTGGCCATTATACTATATTTTTTCCATATTTTCTGGTTGTTATATTATTTAATTCTTAGTATAATGTGGTAAATTGTAATGGGTATCGGCTTTATTGAATAGTTATTTACACTGTCACCAAATTAAGTAAAGGATTACTTCGATATTCATCAAATTTACGGATATTGATGGTTTGGATTATTCAAAGGTTTATTGATCAAAAAATTATTTATGATAGGGGATGCTTTGGGTCCTAGGTGCCCAACCTCTAAGAAGATGAGTGCCTCTGCTCCCACTATTCCATCAACGAACAGGGGATTGTTGTATGTGGCACATAACCTCCGAAAAGAGGCACATAACCTTTGATGATATATATATATATGACACAAAATGTGCATTATCGAACTACAGCGTTAGCCATTGTTAAAAGTATTATTAAAAACAAGTTTTGTTATTTAAAAAATGAAAAACAATGTCTTGTAGCACTGCCTGCTGACATTTTTCATTATAAAATGCTTATACAAGTCAGTGTAGATTAAAAATGTTATGTGTGGCCCTTTAGTGATGCCGAGGGCCGCACTTGTGGCCCTTCATATCAACTCAGTTGCCCACCACTGCTTTGGGTGATGGGGTTTTCTCCATAGGTACAATGCAGCACATTCTATGATAGAGCTACAAGAGATATTTTCTACTTTATCTAGGTGTGATAAGGTTATTCAGAGAAACATGAGATGGTAATGTCCAGGACTGCCCCAGTGCATTTTGGAGGAAGTTTCTTAATTGGAGGTAATGAAAGACTGAATATGCAGAGACTACGTATTTGCATAGTAGTTGGGCGATACCTTTGAGTTCCTATTGTCTGAAGCCCTCACAATCCCTCCCCTGGGGAAAGCTCGGTGAAAGATGGATAGGGAATGCTCGAGCTATCATATCCAGCAACCCATATAGCTTCAGTACCTTTCTCTATGCAATGACCGTATCCCGCACATATGAGCAGTTTTTGATAGAGTTGGGTAAATGAGAAAAAGGCATATGTAGGACCCCTGACAAAGACCACAGCTCCGCCAACTAGGCAATTAAGCCAGGTAAAACCTGAGCCAGCCTATTGGCTAGTATCTTAAATAGATTTTTGATTTTATGTCTTGGTTCAGAAGGGAAATGGAGCGATAAGAGCCTGGGGAAGTAGGATCCTTTCCAGGTTTGGGAAGTAATCTGATGGAAGCTGCATTCCCAGTCTCAGGGAATCTCTCTGTCAATAGAACGCAGCTATAGAATTGGTGGAGCGCCTCCACAATGCTATCCTGAGACATCTTATAAAATTCATTGGAGAGCCGTCAGGTCCTTGGCCTTACCTACACTTGCCTGTTTAATCACCTGAAGTATTTTGTGTTTTGACACTGAGGCTGTCCCCTTTGTTCCACAGTCAGGCAAGGCAGTATCTACCTCAAATACTTTTTACCAGTTTTACTTCCATCTACGTGGGGGGCATACAGAGCAGTATAATACTCCTGCAGGATGCCCACCACCTGGTTGGGGTCGCTGTGAGCTTTTCCTGTCTTTTAACACCGAAAGACCACAGCTGTCTGCCCCTTGCCAAATTTACCAAGAGTTTGTTATCTTGTTTCCAATGCAGAAGAACTCCGCTGCTTACAGCAACAGGGATCTGCCCATGTGGGCGCCCACGATCCGAGGCAGATTTTGCCGACGAACGCGCACGTACATCGGTCAGCGGCTAAATCGACTGCGGCTCGTTACGTGTATGGGGGGCCTTAATTCCCGTAACCAATGGTCAAATATTTGCTTGTCTTTTAACCACAAGGCCCTGCGTGGGTTGCAATTTGTAAGAGTTGTATGCCTCCCTCACCCTTTGGCATGCTTCTATATAATTTTGTATTGTTTTTTTCTTGTTGGAGGCGGAGTATGCCAAAAATGTTTCCTCTAAGCACAGCTTTGCCTGCTTCCCATTAAAGAAGATGGTCGTCTTAGTGGGCTGCATTACAAGTTTCATATTCATACCACTAATACTTTATTTAATGAAATAGTGCATCATCCTTTGCCAGGTGTTGGGGGAATCTCCACACCCTAGAGGCAACCCCCTAACCTCGACACCTTCGCCATCACTAATATGACCATATTTATTATTTGTACAGAGTGGAATAGTGTAGCAAACTGAGACATCATGAGTGTACTCTCTGTCCACTGGGTGCCAACACCAAGCCCGGTGTCTCTATCCAGGATTGGAACCCTGCCTCCTGAGAGGCCATGGCTCTACCCACTACCTGCCTTGTCCTATCCTGCCATCGCATTGAAATCTTCTCCCACCAGAAGTGGCGTGGAGAAGCATATTTTCAATAACTCCTCAAGGAAGGGGCCATTATTCAAGTTTGGGCCATATACATTGAGGATTTCAAAAGCCTGGATATTTCGACTAGCATGAGACCATCACCCGTCCCTTTCGTCACAGACATGTTTAGTTATTACACACGGGAGTGCTTTGTGCACTAGGGTGATCACCCGATGCTTTTTCGGCCAGAGGAAAATGCTCCTATGGCACCCCCCACCCAGAATTCCTACACAATCAAATGGGTGTCCTGTAGGATAGCAATATCGTCTTCCAACCTCTTCAGGTGCCGCAGAACCGGACTGTGTTTGTGTGGAGATTGGAGCCCTTTCACATTCCATGTAATTACCGTTAATAATTTCGGCCTCATCCTGGAGTAAATGGATAGTGACATGAAATACTGACAGCAATCCTAAATTTAAACTGGAGAAATGGGGTCCTAACGCACCCACTACCCCACCATAATAGTGACCATATGAGATCCAGAGATAGACTTGCTCCTACTTTTGACACTTTTAAAAAAGCCCTAAAAACCCACCTCTTCAGTCTGGCCTATCCATCTTCTCTTTCCTAACATCACCACCATACCAGTCCCATCCCCCCGCCTATTGTATACTCTGTTCCCCAACCTAAAACATTCTGTGGTGTATGAGAAATAAAGTTATCACTAAGGGGCGAGGTGTAATAGCATTCTAATTCTAAGTATATTTGAATGGGCCCTAGCCAGGAAATTGGAGAAATTTAAACCTGGTTGTTAACAGACAGGACCACTAAGTCTGGCAGTTGCAGCCGTCAAAAAATCGGTGTTAATTAAAAGGTCTTTATTTTGCAGTGTTTAAAGGACCAATTTATTCACAATTAAAATCACAGATTTGACATTGCTGAGACCACACACGGTCCAGACATTTTGTCAAACATTGTAAAAAACATTCAAGAAGATACAGTGTCGCAGATACATATACACTTCAATTTACAACAATTGTTCAATGGTCTAGTATTCCTCCGACGCGTTGGAACTATTGGAAACCGAGATCTAATTGTCAGTGATTGATAAAGGGAAAATTCAAATATCAAAGGTTCACCCACATACTTACAATTGAGGAAGGTATATGAGTGCGTCTGTATCAACTTTATAAAAAGACTGAGGATGTAGCAAGTTGACATAGGCCGGTCCGATGTTCCAAGTACCAAGACACTCCGGTCTCACGTACCGGGAGGGGCTTGGAAACCTCGTCTGTTGACTACAAGCGGATCTAGGAGTACAAGAAAAAGTCAGAGCGCCCGCGCAAGGCCATGCCCCAAGACAATATGGACCCCCAGAGAGAAAGGGCGTACATGGCCGCCTACCTGCAAGTATGGGGCGGTCAGAACGTCTGTGAGGGATACCACAGAGGAAGGAGATCATGGTGGTCAGTCCTCCAAAACCTGTCGCCATATGATGGCGGCGGAAATAAGAGTGAAAAAGTGAACTAGTGAACATCAGATATGTATAGAGTGAGATAGAGATTGAGCACAATGAGACCAAGAGTGCAGGGTCCAGAAGAGGAGCAGCAACAGCCAAGGCTGCAGTGCAGGGAGTAATTAGGGAAGAAAGAAGTGGGGAGGAGAAGGTTTCTGTGGTGTATCTCCAAACCATGAGCAACACAATGTTAAAAAAACACACATGAGCATATAACATAAACACTACCAAATCCAGTACGATAGCGTATAGCTGCACTCACAGATTGTCTCTTGCAGAGAAATAACTGATAACGATTTACAATGCTCTACCACAATGCATCATAACGGTGCCCACTTTTGTTGTCTGATTAAGGCAGTTCTTGGAACCGCTCTGGGCCCCCCCTACTAACAGCATCCTGCACCCCCCCCATCAACCCCTCCCAGCCTTAATATGTTGCAATAAGTTCCAATGTCTGATAGTCAGTACAGGTATCTGTAGATAGAAAAACGAAAAAGGTACATTCTCACAGTCTTCCAGGATCAATTTCTCCTATAATTATGTGACACAGATGCATCTCTCCTCCAATATGTAAATAGGTGCTCATGGGTAAATTGTTAGTGCCAGTTTGTAAAATGTTGCTCAGTGAATTCAAAGAATGGGTTCTGCAAGTTTTATCCCTTTACACATCTAAATGCAGTTGATGCTATGCTGACTATTAGACAGCTATGAGAGGATGAGGTAAAAAGCATCTGGATAAAGGTGAGCCCAAAAAAACAGTTAAACAGCCAAAAGGACTTGGCATGGGCTTGTATTCACAAGCGCCTGCCCACAAAAGCTTTTCAACACAGGAGATGCCTGATACCATCTGCAAAGTGCCCAAGAACAGCTGCACATCCAGCGAGACCATCAAACATCTTTTATGGGACTGTGACTATGCTAAGGAACTATGGAGTACAGTGAAACCACTATTGATATTGGTGGTAGAATTCAAGGACTTGGACTCAGGGCCGTTTCTAGCCATTTTGGTGCCCTAAGCAAATTTTCTTGGCGGTGCCAACACCCCCCCCCCCCCCCCCCCCCCCCCCCCCCCCCCGCAGCATGTATACACTTAATTTTCCATTGGGGCATAGAAAACTTTAATAGAACTATATAACTTAATAAACTTTAATTATATAACTTATTAACAACAATTTAACAACATATTAACATTAATTTAACAACATATTAACTTTAGGTGCACATATATTCTGTGATATGGTGCTTGTGTGCACCTTATAGAAGCCTTATAGAAAATGGGTTGCCATTGACTTTTAAATTAGCGTACAGTATGATGCACCGGTATGTTATACTATTCCCCTAAAATGTTCTCAAATGTTGGGGCAATTTTATGCACAATCCTCTTCAGCTCACCCCACAGATTTACAATTTGCACTCTGGCTAGCCTATTACAAAATTTGTAATTTTAATCTAGTGAAGCGATTCATTTGTTCATTGTCATGTTAAAAGGTGAAATTCCTCTTTTTTTCTAGCAGATGTATCATGGTTGAGGGCTAAAAATGACTGGAAATTGAAATTGTCCATAACTCCTTCCATCTTGTCTTAGTGGTGGCTTGGTGTTCTTTTGGTGATTATCTGGACTACAGACTAGGATTGCAAGTTGGAAGTCCCCCTTCTGGGCTCAGCCTGAAAAAACAGAAGCGGCAAAAGTGATCAGCCAGTGCTGGCTGGTGCCCAAACACGCATAGATAAGTGCTAGATCAATGGCCTCTTCAAGTGGCGTGCACGTTCATGGCCATCTATCTAGGGCATATCTAATGTGACCAACCCTGTTTTCAAGCGGGATCAATCAATCCCGCTTGAAAAAAGGTTATCAGACATGACTGTAAATCACAATCGATGCGGGTCCTGAAAAGTATTGGCTGAGCTTGATGGTGAGCTCCTTCGATATCGGGCTCAGCGCAATAACATCACGCTGAGCTCAAAGGCTGATCCATCTCCTGTGCATCAACCCATGTATGGCAGCCTTTAGGTCATCCTTAGGGGTGGAAAATTAAAACAGTTGGTACAGGAACTGTCACCTCCCTGTAATGCTAGGGAGGTTAAAAAGGAAAACATACAGGCCTGCTAAAGTTTTCTAAAAGTATGAAGGAACGTTGTTCTGCATAGACCAAGGTAAAATTTTTCACAAAAATCTACTATTTTAACACGCTATGTAGACTTTTTATATTAACAGTATAACTTGTATTAAAGTGCACCTATCACCAGATTTTCTGCATTCCAACCTTCAGTTTAAATTACACTTCTCTTACTACATTAGAGCTAATTCTCTAAGGCTGGATCTACACTATTAAATTACACTACATTCCAGTTTAATCAAAACAGAAGGTTTGTAATGTTTTATAGAATATTTTCCTAAAATATTTATTAAAAGGCCTGTTTTCTGTTGGCATGTTGGAAGGAAGGGCACTTGGTTGTTGTGAAAGAAAATGAGCATTTAAATGTAAAGCTAATTCTCTAAGGCTGGATCTACACTAGGCAGCCACAAAAAACGAGGGCGACGTTTTGCACATGTCAATGATTGCCTGCTATTCAGGGCCTGGTATTCGCCATATCGGTAATACTGCATGCTATACTTTTCACAAGCAAACCGTGCCCAAAAACACATTCAGAAACACTTCTCATAAAGAGCCTATTGTTTATCAATTATCTATAAAAGCTTGATGAGGTATAACCTTAAAAAAAGGAGGAGTACTTTTAACCCCAAAAAGAAAGGAAGGGAAAAAAAGGTGACGCTGGTAAGAACTTGGCGAGGAGTGGATCACAGATGCCGCCGATTGTGGTGAAACGGTGTGTGGGGGGGAAATTATATCAAAGCTGTCCTGACGTGATGTGGGGCTTAGTGGTCAGAGGTCGCACTCGCGCAGCCTATGGGAGACCGGTAGTTTAGGTTGCTAGATCCTTCCTGTCCGGTACTGAAAAATGCACTTGAATAATTTCTGTTCTTACCAATAAAGGAGTATTTACATTTTTTACGGGCGCCTCAACTCGAGCCTTTCTTTTAAAGTGGGATTACAATTATTCAAATGCACTATTGTTTATCAATGGGTGTGTTACTTGACTCCGGTACGTCTGCATGATGTCCCCTGATCAGGTCAGGACGCACCAGTATAGACTGGCACATGATTTTCCATAGGGAAATGTAGGGTGTGCACTACGCATCGACCACGGAGGAAAAAAAACATAGTGTAGACCCAGCCTCAAGGTGGCTATACACGGTGTGGGGGTTCACTTAAACGGTGCTCCAAACAGCAGTAATCCACACGATTGTTTATCTTTTAAGGGCTCCTGCCCACGTTTATTTGTACGCAAATAATCCACAACTCAAGAGTTACCCTCACAGGGGTTAAGATCAATCCAAATAAAGAAAGTCCAGAAAATGCCGCATCACCTGGCTTCGCAACTTTCAACGTAAATTGACGTCCTTGGCTTTTTGGCAGCAACAGGCCTGGGCCTCACACGCTCTGTGAGCCCCCCTGTAGCAGCTGCCCCCGTAACCACAGGCCTAGGCCCCACATTCTTTGGGTGCCCCCTGTCTCCACAGTCATAAGCCTTGTCTCCAACTACATTGGGAGTTGTGTCCACTCTGTCAGCAGCCTTGTCTCCAACTACATTGGGAGCTCTCACACACTGGACTCTGCAGCTATTTGGAGTCACACCTAGCTCCAATCACCTGCAACCCAGGTGTTAACCCCTACAGTGTACCTGGTGGAATAGAGAGGCCCACCCAATGCCATCCTCTATCCCAGAGTCCGGGAGCCCTTTAAGAAAACAAAGCAAAACACTCAGCAACTGAACGGTGCTGGGCAAATTAATCCCGGACTCCTTCCAGGACACCACATAAAGGTCCATCCACAAAGTGACAGATGACCAGTCTGTCACAACGGTTAAATCTTTTAGTTCAAACAATATGAAGAATGGGGTTTGTTTGAACGTTTGCTTAAATAAAGATTTATTTTTACCTGAATATATCAACCAAAAAGTAGCCATCATTAGTCAGGTTGGAAAATTTCCTCCAATTGCACAAGAATAAAGCCTGGCATACACACGCAGATTAGCGGCCGATTTTGCCGCTGACCAACGGGTGTGCCGTCAGTCGGTGGCAAAATCGGCGTGTGCCCACATGGGGTGACAGATCCCTGTCGCCCCACAGCTCGGCCGGCCAGAGAACGGACATGTCCGATGTTCTCTGGCCGATGCCATTGCCTTCAATGAAGACCGGCATCTTCATTGAAGGTAATGGCCGGCACACAAAGGGTGCCCGGCCGATTCCGTCAGCCCGGGAATGCAGCGTGATGACGTCATCACACTGCATTCCAGAGCTCATCGGAACTCGTCTGTCGGCACCCGTCTGTGGGTGTATGGCAGGCTTTAGACAGATTTTCAAGGTATTTTGATAAATTTTTTATCTGATTGTATTATGAACCATGAGCACAGGCACATACTATGAAACATGCTGCTTCTTAAGCTTGTACACATTTCAATAACCGAATCCAGCTCGGGAATACGAAATCAGTAAGGCAAAGGATCTAAATTTAAGGACCCAAAATGCTTGTCATTTAAAAATTTAAGCATTAGGGCGTCTTGGGTGTCTTCTGGTGGGCTTTGTATGCGCTTTGGACATGTTTTGCATGCGTCTTGGACTATTTCTTTTTTCTTCATTGAGTATATGTGTGTAAAAAACGCATCCAATACACGTCCAATGTGCACCCATTGTTTCCTATAGCCGCGTCTGGGGTGTGTTTGCTGCGCAAGTGTGAACAGTTCTATTTAAAACAATGGGTAGTATTTGGGTCTGTCTCCCAGTGGGGCCTTGGCTAGGTCTACACTATGTTTTTTCCCCTGAAAACTATGTAGTGCAGACACCTCTATGGGGAATGACATGCCAGTGTATGCTAGTGTGTCATGACTCGCTTCAGGGGATGGCGCAGCATGTGCAATGGATCGGTCAACATCCCTCATGCACACCGGAAACTTAAAACACCTGTATTGTTTATTAATGTGACTTGTTCAAACTGTGCCCAATGTGCTTGGACATGCTTCAAGCTCAGAAAGCCACGATTCCGAAGCCCGATACGGATCCTTAATTTAACTATCGGCCAAAGTGAAGGCTCTGTCTAAAGTCCTGGCCTCTTGTCTGAATGTATTTTTGCGTCATTTAATCCACTGTGACTTCACTTAGCCCGCAGTCTTTCTGTTTTCTCTATGTTCTTGTCTTTGGATGTACGAAAAGCCTTAAAGACTTTGTCGTTGCAATATCTCGCACTCCACAAATGGGGTTTCCAGAATGGTTTCTTGACATGGATATCTGCTTTGTATGCCCACCCTGAAGCTCGTAAAGGATACAATAGCCACCTCTGCTACACCTTTCCTATTCAGCATGGGATTTGTCAAGGGTGCCAGCTGTCCCCCATTTTGTTTATTCTAGTGCTCGAACCTCTGGCTCAGGAGATACATCTGCATCCAGATATCTCCGGCCTGGTAGAAATGAGAGATCATTACAAGGTTCTGCTTTTTGCAGATGTTATCCTTCTATGTCTTTCTAAGTCCCAGGTCACTTAATCTATTTGCTTCAGCAAAATCTCTGGCCTTTGTGCTAACAAAACTAGATCCAAAGCCTTGAACATCTCTCTGTCTGCCCTTCAAACTGCTTTTACTTTTGCCTGGACCCTTCACCTACCCTACTTGGGCATACGTTTGACTGTGTCTCTTTTTTAAAGGTTAATTACCCAACCTTGTTCAAAGAGCTTGCCTGCCTGCTCAGTAGTTGTTCCATGTGCCAATTGCTGTTGTTTGGTTGTATCAGTGCCCTTAAGATGACTATCTCCCTAAACCTCTGTACTTTTACTTTTGTGTGCCTAGGTGGTCTGGGTGTCCCCCATCTTTACAAATATGACCTTGCAGCCCAGCTTGCACCCCTTCCCACTCTCCATTCTAATGGAGCCTCCGTCTTTCAAAGCCTGGCCTGCGTCTCTCGTAAAATATACTCAGAACTTTTACTCCATTAATGGTATTGCCTCCTTTTCCCATCTTGAATGTGGGCACCACCTGCCGTCCTCTGAGGCTTTTTGTTATTGCCAAATTGACCACTTTCTCTCCTACCTCTTGTCACATGCCTCTTCTCCACTTTTTCCGACTGAGAACATTGCTGCTTCTACTCCCCTCTGTCCTTTGAGCTCATCTTGCTCTACTACAGCATTTGCTTCCCCCCTGACACTGACAAGCTTCCCTATATGCTGACATGTGAAGAGCACCTTTTATGAATGAGGCAGAATGTACATGGCTGTTATCCCACATAGCCTAGATTTAGAAATTTTGGATCTGAGTCTATAACTTCACACTCTTTTTGGGTGCGCGTTGTGACGCAACCCATGGGAGACTTTGCTTTAGCCAGGATACAAGTCTAAGGACCGTCTGACCTCCTTTGTTTTTATGGCCACTAGACAGATGATAGATAGATCCTGGTGTCAACCTACGCTCAGCTTTGTAAAAGTAAAGCAATGTATTATGGGCATGATGAGAAGCCAACCGCCATCCTTACAGATAAGCTCCCTAAGTTTCTGAAAGTCTGGTCCCCATGGATAGCCCATTTTCGTTCTGAGAGCTTTTTCCACTATCTTTTGTCATATTAAATTTGTTCCTTTTCTACCCACCCTCAACTTGGAAATCCTTCCTTTCACCCCTGCCCCCCTTTTTTTTCTCATCCTGACATATTTCTCTGCTCTTTCTTTTCTTTCTTCGTGCCTTATCTTGGTTTTAGTTATTACTGAACTCATAGTCTTGGTTTGTTCTCATGTGTTTTTCTGTATCTGCACATGATCGTTGTTTACCTTTTGTATTCATACTTTTGAAAACTTAAAAAGGTTTATAATAACTATGGTAAAATAAAAATATGGTCACTAGTGCACAGGTTTTAGAACATAGTGCTCTGCATTTTGTATAATTTATACTACATACTGTATACTGTAATATTTGATACGTAAATGTTAACATGGAAATATAGTCACTTAAAAACAATTATAATGTCTGCAAAAAAACAGCAAATCCTAAAGGAGTAAACTGACCACTATCTGCCATTAAAAACAAAATCTCATTATCTGGCCTACTCTAGCATAGAATGTCATTATTCCTGCTGAGTTCACTGTTAGAAGAAATCACAAGGAAGCATGTGGCCAGAGGGTAACAAGTAAAACAATAGGCTTACTGTGCACTAATGGGAATGTTCCCTATAACCAAATAAAATGGATTAGTTACAGAAGATAACATAATCTGTATACCACTCATTCACATACTTCTTTTTGTCCTCACATTTGCCATTCTGGCAGATAGAGGAGATAGGAGAGACAGAAACTAGAAGGCCACTGCAGTATATAACACTGCCTGGTAGCATTCAGCAAGCACCCAATTACTTCTTCGGCCATGTAAAGCTTAGAAGTTTAAGATGCAGTTTTGGAAGTTAAGAAAGTAAAATCTAATTTTTTTGTTGTCTCTGTCCCTTTACATCCTTTCAGAAAGACATGTGATATGTGTCAGATGGAAAGAAAAGAACATTTTAAAACATAACAGAAACTCGTTTTTAGTCAATCACCTAGTTATACCAATCACCAATAATGAAATGTGCTTTGTAGAATATTGCAATCGTCTACCCAAGCATGGTTTCTATGATGTAAAGCCCTAAGGGGGATTCTAAACCCCTGAAAACATGATGGGTTCCATAATATATATATATGTATGTATGTGGGTTAAGCTTCTTCCCAAAGTTTCCAGATATCAGGGTCAAAGACAGCACTGAGGCTTCAGGACTTGCTGCTACTATGTACTGGAAATTAGGCTGTTGCTGATGTTTTTGCTGATTGAAAAATCAATGTTCATCTATCTATGTTTAGTTTTCCTTACTTTCTGTGACCTACAATCCCAGTTTAAGGGATGTGTGAAAATTTGGATTTAGTATATCGCCCCAACAAAATTCATAATAATAATTTAGTCCTTTACAAACACTTTGCTCACAAACATGAGTATGGGAGCCTTTGGGTTCCAGAAGAGACAGTTTTCCTAAACAATTTCTGGATTTATGCATTTTACGCAGATTTATTATTTTTATATCATCATTTTAGTCCACAGCGTTTATATCACTATTTGCATCTCAGCGGAAGTTGCAGGATAATATTCCTACAAAAGCCATATGTCACTAACATAGTCTATAGCCAATTTACCAACCTATATGTGTTTGGTGTAGTTTAATTAAAAAGTTGATTAGAGAGAGGAAACAAATAAAGAAATGCAGAAAAAAAATGTCTGTTTAGTTAAATTGAGCTCAAAGGCTCTAAAATAACAACCAAGATCTAAAGGTGGGGTGGAAAGCTACCACTCACATATATAAAAGAATAGACAAAATGGTAAAAACTATGGTCACTAATGCAAAGGTATATAGTATATACTGTGAATGTATACTGTAATAGTTGATTGATAACTGACAATTGAATGTTGACATGGGAATATAGTCCCCGATATAATATAGGCAATAGATGTCCTGGACAGTCTGCCATTTGCGGCCTTGTTTATGACTCAGGAATTTGCTCCTAGTTATGTTTTTACTCTTTTCCAGTAAAAAAAGCAAAAAAAAAAAAGAATGGAGACTGTTTAACAAGAGAAGAAAAATCTGAATATATGTGCCAGGAACATGTTGAACCGATCTGGGGGCAGAGATGACACTGCAGTGCAGCAGGTAAGCTACATGAAGTGTTGCTTGGGGTTACTGCTTTTTGCTGCAAAAATTTACCCTGAGCCCTACTTGGCCAGGGTGGTTAAAGCCATACCATATTACTGTTTATAAAGCTGGCCATAGATGCATGGCCGATTTCGCAGCAGATTGACCGCCGTGCACACAATTGAGGAAAGCAATTTCCGCGACCGATCCTAAGCACTCAAAAGATCAATCGGCCAAAGAACATACATATCCATTTTAGTTGATTGCATTACTTTGAATGGGGACAAAAAATTTATTTGGTCTGCATAAACCTTTGGGATGATTTGAAATGCAATTTGCAAGCCAAATTTTCTCACCCAACCTAGAACATGTCCTCTTGACTGAATGGGCGCAAGTGTCCACGATCACACATCTTAAACTCTATGGAAAGCCTTCTAAGAAGAGTGAGCTGAAATGGGTGGGGTAGCTGCTACTGGAAACATTCTGGTTATACTTTAAGACCACAACCACATTAGTAATCACATTGCTGCATTATTCTGGGTCTGCCATAAGTACAGCAAGACTGCCCTGATCCTTTTTACTGTGCCAAGCATTTTTGTTTTTTATAATTAGAAGTGGGTATCAACATTTCTATTAAATGCATGACTGCAAATACTTCCCCTTTATATTTCCCCTTTATATAAATAAGATATTAAAACAACTAAACATTAATATCTACATGATAATAAGGAATATACTGCATGTAGATAAGTGTGCTTTTGCCACACCATTTGATAGTTAAGCCCTCATCTGACCTAGCGCTGGCTCAGCATCTCCCATCTACTGGAGTACTTCTGACAGTAGATGCTTGTTACCATAGAAACCAGAGTTGCAGCTCTGCAGTGAAAGGATGGTATGCTGGGCAGAAAATGAGAATTAAAAATAGAGAGAAGGAGGGAGCATGCAGGAAATAAAAGAAATGAAGTCAAAGAATAGAAAAATATTTAAATGTAAAGTTAAAAAGGGAACAGATTGAAAAAACATAATTAACAACAATGGGAAGCTGAAAGACCAATATTTTATATCTGTTATGGTATATTATGTGTTTTCACATTGCTTTTGCTATAAGAAAAAATTTTGTCTAATATTTTTTATGAATCTTTTAATATATACTCAAACTGAATATACTTCATACCCGCTTAAAACGCATTTGCATTAATAACCAATGGAGCATCATTGAAGGACAAATGACTCTCAGAAAGTCCAGAAGACCACATGATTATAATGTGTTAGAATTATATATAAGACTGTTAACTACAGTGATTTTTTGCTTTATATTTTCTTATCATCATATTTCTACTTGCTCTGTGTAATAATTTTTAAGGGTAGCCAACTAACCTTCCATTGTGCAAGGAGGGAAGAGCCTGAACACTAATGCCTGCCATACACCCACAGATGGGTGCCAACAGACAAGCTCCGATGAGCTGTGGAATGCAAACGTGATGACGTCATCACGTTTGCATCCTGGTGCATTATGGGGCTGTTTTAGTCAGCCGGCACCCTTTGTGTGCCGGCCATTAGCTTCAATGAAGATGCCGGTCTTCATTGAAGTTAATGGCATCGGCTTGCATCGGCCAGAGAATATCGGACATGTCCATTCTCTGGCCAGCTAAGCTGTGGGGCGACAGGGATCTGCCCCATGTGGGCACACGCCGATAAGCGGCCGATTTTTCCGCTGATCGACGGCGCGAGTCTGCACGCCCGCCGGTCAGGTGAAAGATCGGCCACTTATCGGCATGTGTATGCCAGGCATAAGAGAGGACTGCAGTCAGAGAAAAGTTAGCTGAAGGCTAAATACACTGTGCTACACACACAAGGCACCATTCATACACATACATATAGTGACCATGTTCATTTTCATGAACCTTTTACAGGCAGAGACATTCCAATGTGTGTATATAAGTACTGTGCACTGGGGGGGTCCGGGGTTCACAGTCACCACACCGGAATTCAACTGTTCAATCAACAAGGCTTTATTTTGGCCCAAAATAACAGTTTGACTTAGCTTCAACCATTCAAAATCAATAGTCCTTCATCAAAAACAGCAAAGGCAAGAAAAAATGATGCTCACGTGGGGAGAGGGTTTCCCAAAACCACTGGTCATCCTCTCTCAGTGGGAAGCAGTTCAGCCTTGTCTGTCCTCCAGACAGTGTCCATTACTCTTCCCCCTTGATTAGGTCAGGTGACCTGGTTATAAGAACGCCTGCACACCTTGTGCATTAATGCCACCATTTTAACCCTATGGAGTGAGCGACCAAAAACAAACGGTGACCCATGTAAATAAGCCCTTAATGTTGGACTAGCAAAATAAGCTACGGTATGATCTAGCTTACTAAGATTACCTTGGGCTGCACTACACTGTGTTTATTTGTTATCTATTTTAGAATAGAATGTTATTGATTATCATTTTGTTTTGCTCTTGGCAGAAAATCATTAAAGAAGTTTTTAGGAACTATAAGAGGTAAAATTTGTGGCCCAGAAACTACATGGATTGAATCCAGAAAATGTTATAGTGTGTTTTAAACTGTTCCCTGGGAAAGGCAATACTACTACAGCAGACATCTGCTGGGTTCCAGAATTTGACAAAAGAATACAACATTCCAAAAGACAGGGAAGGCAGTACTGAAAAGACATGAAGTTTGACTTTCTTTCCAAAGCCAGAGCTAATGCTTTGCCATTTGGGGCCCTGTTTATGACTCAGGAATTTGCTCCTAGTTATGTTTTTACTCTTTTCCAGTAAAAAAAAGCAAAAAACAAAAAAAAGAATGGAGACTGTTGAACAAGAGGAGAACAATCTGAATATATGTGCCCGGAACATGTTGAACCGATCTAGGGGGGAGATACTTTCTGTATATATTTAGTTATGAACATTTCCTTTTCTATGACATGTTGTGGATGTCATTAGACAAATACTAAACGAACATGAAATTGAAATGTTTTATTTTTCTCTTAGTCTTTGGTAGATACCAATGTAGGGCCCCAAGAAGATGATATTGTCACTGAGATTAGTAAGTGAGTAATATCATTATGTTTCACCCTGAAATGACTACTAATTAGTCCCAAAACCAATATGAGGAAATACTCTTTGTCCTGAAGACTGGACCATGTATGAAACTTTGTAGTGACCAGACAATTGCACTAATGTATATTTTATTGTGCTAATGTAAATGCATGTATATTTTTGGGTGTATGTCCCTTTTAGTATCTACATAACAGTTGCATGGGAACCTTCCAGAGACTAGGCCCAGATTTTCCTTTTTCGCAGTTACTAATCTGCCCAGTTACAAGAATTGACCACGCCCCCTTTTATAGTGTATAAATATTTCTGTCTTCTAAGCTTTTTGTCAGTGTCACCTGAAGCAGCCACTGGTCACTGTCACAGCGAGCTTACTCCAGTAGGTGGAAACTGTGGTGGAGGCGACAGAACTGCTGATAGGCACAAACTTCACCAAACATCTGGATCGATTGGTTAACTAATATACCTTTGGACTGCTAATTCTCTCAGCCCTGTGAAGGTACCCAGCAGCCGACAGGGACACAGTTAGCAACATAGCTCCCAAGCCTTATGCCCCATCCCCACGGCCCAGAGATGGTAAAAGGGATCTATATACTTCTGTAGTAAAGACTGTAAATATCCCCTAGTTTGCCGTGTAGACATTCCATTTATCGGTGTATCTAAATGACAGTGAGGAGCATATGAACATCCGAAAATAATCATGCATTACACTGCAAAAACATGACACTACAACTTTCTATATCCTGAAGTGCTACTGTAAGATAAGGTACCCCACTAGCCCACTAGTGTTGAGCTCGAATATTCGAATTGCGAATGTCTGCTGTTCGAGAATTTGCATATTCATAATGCAAAATAAATAGCACATGTGACCATTCATTTTGAAGGTAATCGATTTTAAAGGTAGGCAAATATAATTGCGCATATTCTTTCGCAAATATAGAATCGAATATTAGTAGAATTATTCGCAAAATATCGCGAATTTGAATATTGCCTATGCTGCAGTTAGGGCAGTTATTTGGATTGTAGTTCCTTTATTATTATTAACACTGTCAATATTGCACCAATGTGTTCCTGTGATCTTGCCATTGCCCTGGATTAAGCACAGAAGTAGGTTCCAGTCACTTTCTCAGACCACACTTCCCTGTCTGACAGAGGGTTCAGAGCCTTGTTGATTCTACCATGGTCTGGGATTTTAAGATCTGTTGGAAATTAGTTATGTCCCAGGATTGGCCAGATGTCCAGATATAAGTCTCCACATGGTTTGGATCTGTGCATGTGATAGTGCCAGTTTAACAATACAGCTATAGCTTCATATCTGTGGCTTGATTACTCCTCTTTCCACTATTCTTGCCTGCTGCTAGCACAGACCTCTGTTTGTGTTTTGACCACTCTCTTGACTGGCTTATGCGCTTATTGGATTGATCTCCTGTGTATCTTAGCTCTGTTTATGGGCTCGCTCCTAGGGTTCCTTGGAGATTTCATCAGTCTACTTTCTCTAAGGTAAGATACTTAATGCCCTTGAGTCCTGGGGGCTACTTATGTTGGGCAGGTGTATCATGGCTCCCATTCAACCATGCGCTTGGCTTAAAGTTAGACAATTAGCACTTTACAGTTTACATAGTAAACCAACAGTTAAACACAATTGTGGCATTCTTTCTTCAACGCAATTTAAATTCTTTAGAAATTTCATTTTAAATCTATTGGAGAGGTTCCCATAAATGTTTGCTACGTGTAGAAAAAGTCTGGAGTCATGTAACATAACATGTTAATACTTGCGCACGCTGCATTGCCAGTGCGTTTAACCCATAACGCTTTGCTGCACCCATATTTCCATGCAGTCATCTTGGCTGCTGGCATCTTCTCTCTACTTTCAAGCATGCTTTCCAGCGTTTATGCACTGGTGGGAAGGAGGGGGCTTGCTAGGTAACACCAAGAAGACTGAAGAGCCTTAGGTTGCAGACCTCTGTGCTAGATAATACTGTACAGCATTGCAGAATGCTGTGATACCACTTTTGGTTTAGGTTGTCTCTCACTGTCAACAAGTCATGATCCTGGATCCAGCAAATGAGCCCATGTCCAATCAGCAAATCTGTGATAAATTAAAAAATGGCGAATTCTGTTTCATCAGTCGATAACAACTTTTTCTGTTTTTACAGTAGTCAACTGTCAGTGTCTCATTGCCCATGAAAGCCACTTTCTGTTATTCTGAGGTCCTAAAAATGGCTGCAACTCTTTACAATTTCAATAAAGACTTGCTTACTACAACCACTAAGAATCACGCAACTGTTGAATGTTCAAAACAAGACTAGATACTGCTATAGCTTTGGGACTGCTAGACAATATTCTTTGTTCCCCCAATTTCTGATGGGCTGACGTTTGATGGTGAAACCTTGACTTTCTTTGAAATTTCTCTGTATCAGAGGTCTACACTTTTAAGGGTTATGATTGTATGTTCTTGTTCCATCTTGTAGTGCCATTTCTTACCATTTAATAGTATCTGTCAGCCCCAGCGTTGCCCTGGGGAGAGCGCGGCGCCATCGGGGTCCCCGGTCTG
>CM070043.1:5985341-6006852 GCA_036250615.1 Ptychadena robeensis
TCGATCTAATCGAGCATCGATTGAACCAAAATTGAACCATGTGTGGCTAGCTTAACTGTTACCCTACCCCAGATAAACCCTGCACCAAGAACCATACATACATAACAAACTTATCTGCCATAATTTAACAGATTACATATCACTTCTCTTCAATCACTTACCACTTGCTTAAATGCGAAAATTCACATACCCTTGTTTGGTAAATGATGAATTATTCATATCTGGTTAAATAAAAACATATGGTTTGTTTTATGAATGAAACCTTTATTCAGACCAGTTTATGTACATGGATGACCTACAGTGATTTTGATGCTTCCGGTGTGAGGAAATAATACATAAGGGACCAGAAATGGAAACATTGTCGAACAATGTAAAATTAGGTTACAGGTATACTGGCGCATAAATAGCTTATAAAAATCTAACTATATGCCAAACATCAATTAGGACTGGGAAGAGATAAATAAAGGGGTGTACATGGGATTAAAGCATATTGTCCTACTTACACAATCTTTCAAGGGCAGAGGTAAATGGTATATATAAAGAATTCCCCTGAAGTAGCCATGTGTTATTGTGAGGAAAATACAGCTTGCAGAATGCATGTAGAAACCTTAACTAGCTTAGACCATTGCCTTTTGATCTTTAGCATTATTCACACTGTAGAAATAATGAGAGCATGTGAAATGTGAAGAGATTGTGAATGGATTTGTCAGGAATGTTAGCTGCAGCAATGAGGTGCAGAGCTGATGCTGTATGTGTGTGGGAGTGGTACCTCATGACGGAGTCAAATCTCTTTGTTCACGCATCCATGCTGCACTGCTGCGGGCAAAGAAAGATACCAAGCACTAGATCAATTAGGTTTGCAATATTGCTGTATTCTTGTAAATGAGCTACTGTATATACCATAGAATCTATTGCAGATTCAGCTTTATTTTTTGACTGGATGTGTGTAGTGTGCCAAACTATACATAGCCCTTGGCCCATATAACATCTACATCTTGATTTTGTGGTTACATTAACATTCTCTTATGCCAGTGTGATGTGTTTTTTCTACTTAAATGAATAGGGAGCCTTAGGCTGCGTCAATACTACTTTGTTTCTGTGCGGTTTTCCTGCGGGGAGAACCGTGTAGTGCAGCTGCCCCCTTTTTTCCCCTATGGGAAATGACTTTCCAGTCTATACTGGCGTTTAGGGGCATCACAGGAGCGGAATCAGAATACCCGACTGAGCATAGGGGATCCGGTGGCATCCCGCGGACTCATCAGAAAAAATTTAACACATTGGGCGCAGTTTACGTGCATCACACACCCCTTCCGATGTGTTTCTGAGTGCAGTGTGCTAATAGTATGTATAGGACATAGCAAATACCGCACCCTATACGCTCTGAAACAGCGCCCAAACAGCGGGTGGACAATATGGACATGCACACGCCGACGTGTCAACAAGGCCACCTGCGGTTCCTGGGGCAGCATAGTGTAGACTCAGCCTAACCTCTGCATTACAATATGCCCGCAAACGAGGGGTTGGGGGTCATGGACGCATTGTGCCAATGTGTCCATCATAGCCAGTGAAAACATACCCTAATTCTGATTAGATTTTTACAGATCTCATCATGTTTTTGAAATTGTGGATGTGGAATTAACTTTATAAACTGCAACCAATAGATCAATACCATTTTTATCTATACAATATAAAAGAAGGTTATATAGATTAGGCATTGGGGAGTGTGAGGGCCATTTCACACTATATGTGTTTTTTCAAGGCATGCGTTTCTGCATATAAGCCAACACGCATGCATCTTTGACATTACATTTGTGTTTGCCTTTTTGTACAAATCAATAAAAAAATTAAAAAAAAAAATACAGCAGTGAGTATGCAGTGTGAATATTGGTTGTCTATGTAAAAACACGTGCAGTAAAAAAAAATGTGCGGTAAAAAAAAGTGCTCGTTTTTAAAACACAACACATATAGTGTGAAATGGCCCTCAGACTCTTCCTCCTAGGATGTAGTGTCAGCATATGTGTGACCAGTTACTTAAGCCAAAAATAAAGCATAAACCCTACCCTGCTTCATGTAGTGTCAGCATATGTGTGACCAGTTACTTAAGCCAAAAATAAAGCATAAACCCTACCCAGCTTCATTCATGATGGATGCTAAGCTTTAAATTATGTATAAGGGCCCCCATACATGTATCCATCCGTGGGTGATTTTGTGGACGATTGACTGCCGTGGGAATATGCACCACTCCGCAAAACGGAGGTGCCCACCTAGAGCGATCGACCAGAGTAGCACCACAAGTCCGTCACATGGTGATGTTGCTGGCAGAACGCACAGGAATCCATACCTTGATGGGTAGCTTAAGCTTTGTGGATTGAAAACCTGATATTACTTATTTTGACCATTGCATGATGATAAACTTTATATATAGAAATCCACATCTAACCTCTAAATTTATTTTCGGATAGAGTATGTAGAGTAGGAAGAGATGTAACAAAGCCACCAGGAGCTTTAGTGGATAGATGCATATGAGTTTCTCTAATGAACTTACAAATAATAGCTCATAGAGATGGTCGAATCTTTCAGCTATCTGACTTGATAGATAGAAGTTGATTACAAAGCCCCTGAACATGGTATCACCAAAATTGCACCAAAATGTAGAGAAGGGTTGTGGGAACATTTGAAAAACATGTTTTGCATGTCTAGCTTTTGCATAAATTATTCCCTAAATTTCTACTTGATTTTTAACTTAATTTATGCTCAAACTATTTGTGTTAGAGCAATACTTTCTTTATTGTAGTATACCCTGAACGCTTCTCTACATCTCCAGCAAGTGTGGTGATGACTCCATGCTCAGGGGCTTTGCAATCAACTCACAGTTGAACTGGTCAAATTTTCAAATTTGACCATCTCTGAGAGGTCATTGACAATCTCTATTGTTAGTATAATTATTTGAAATTATTTCGTTTTTAGATTGGAATATGCTGCAGGCTCAGCATCATTAATGCAGTTTCCTGTATTTGTGAAGTTATGTGTAACACCTTGTGCACCTCCTATCAGTTTAAGCTTCCTAAAGCACAGACACACAGTGATGATAAAACGAATAGCTCAGCATAATGTAATAGATGATAAGTGAATCTAATCATTTTATCACATTATTGATTTAAGCAAATTAAAAATAAACATATTATCGTATTTTTGCACCATAAGATGCACTTTACCCTACTTTCTAATGGTGCAGGTGGAGGAGCTATTAGATGAGAGATCTGACCACGGCTTGAAGTGGCAGAGCTGCCAGCGGGTAGATCTCCCGTTTAGCTCTGCCTCTGTGAGAGCTGACCATCCCACGGGTGGATCTTTCCTACAGCTCGCGAGCTGTGCTGCTTGAGCACAGTGGCAGATGGGATAGACACCCATGGGCAGCTCTTCCATCTGTACTGTATGTGAGTTGGGATCCAGCCAGATCAACCATTCAAAACTTTCAATGGATGCCAACTCCGATAACCAGGGATAGAGGGAGGTATAGGGGACAGCCAATATCTGGGAATCACTGTACAGGAATCTATAAGGAAAAATTGCAGGGTGTCTCGTTTGATGGCTCTGAGGGTGTCCGGTAAAATAAACAATAAAGCTTTGGCAGGCCTGATAGGGATGGACAGAGAGCGCATGGAGTTGTAAATGCGGAAAATAGCATCCCAGAACAGCTGGATTATAAGGCATTCCCACCACATATTGGTCATGGTGCCCCGGTGCCACAAACATCTCCAGCAAGCAGCTGATCAATCAAGGGAGTATGGGAAGGCCTTGTTCCAATCGGCTATATGGAGCACCTCAAGCTGACACAGTCTAGTAGTAGAGACAATGTCACCCTGCCTTAATGTGGGAGCCATAGACCCCCCCCCCCCGAAGTACAGCCTTAAGTGCTTCCCATTGCATTGGTAAATGGGTGTTATCCTCCGCATGGTCCGTTGGACCAACCTTGGAGCAACCTATAATTTAAACGCTACGTCCAAGAGGGCCTGCGGGAGTGTTGGGCAGATCAAAGTCCAAAGTCAAAGTGATAGGTAGATGATATCTAAAAGGAGGTTCCACAGCGATGGGAGGAGGGGAGAGTAGTCCGCAAGGTGTAAACTGGTGGCAAGGGGACAGTGTTTGAGAAGAGTTGAAAAAAAAACCAATGGAGATGACAAACCATCAAGCAGGTTGCGTAGGCGGATCCAGTGGAGGAAGTAGGAGTGGCGGTCTGGTGGGGTACATAGGCCAATCCAGGAGCCAACAGATCCTTTGATCTAATGTGTGTTTCAAGAGATCAGAGAGGAGCTGCAGCGAATGGCCTTGAAATCTTTTCGAATGCCTTCGCCTTGCACATAATATGCTCTTTGGTGCGGTAGAAATGCACACAATATAGTACATCCAGTATTCTGGGGCCTAGGGCCCTTTGTACTCTATCAATTTCCATGTCCAGACCCTCAATACAGAGGATAAAATATTGTGGACGGCACGAGGAAGGTCAGCGGTGTCCACGATGTCTGGCAATCCCCTTAGGCAAATGTTGTTACGCCTGTTACAGTTTTCGGTGTCCAGGGTGGTTTGATGTGCAGCCACATTGGTAGACATGGCATCACAGGCTCCTTGAAGGGTAGTCGTGCCTGAATGGCTCCCCTGGACATCAGAATGGAGGGTCTGCAGTTTCACTGCGTGTGCCTGTTCCAGGCGCTGGATGCTATTCTCCTGCCTAATAGGATGGGAGCGTAAGTCCTCTTCCACCACATCTGCTGGTGGGAGCCAGGTGTACTGGGCGATCCATTGAGGGATAGGACATGTGGGCTGGGGATGATGCCATCCATAGAGGAGAAGGAGCACTGCACAGCTAGGGAGGAGGTTGCGGTCTCACTCTGGGAGTCACGCTGCGGCCTTGCTGGACTGCCCGAGGCCTTGAGGGAAGAATCCAGAGATCGCCTTGAGCAACCGAGGGGATGACTTGCCCTTGAAGGTGTATTGGCGCTTGGGGCCCATGGAGCAACTTGGTGCAGGGTGATGGAGAGTGGCAATCTGGTTAAATCGGGCTGGCGGGCAAGGAGCTCAGGGATCCGACGTCCTACTCCGCCATCAGCTGGCCATGCCCCCACTGTATGTATATTGTGTGTCTGTATGTGGGCTTGGCCTTGTAGTGACGTCATGCTTCGGGGGTATTGCTGAGCACAAGGGCACTTGGGAAGGAAGAAATCACTGGGACATCCATCTTCCCAAGTCCTCCTGTACTAGGCAGCCTATCTGTGTCACTAGAGGGGCTGAGTGTCTTTGGACTTCATGATAGACACTAGATGGGTCTGGCAAGATCTTTCACAAGAAGGATTTCTGTGCTGAGAACCAGGAATTGGGGAAGCTAAGTAGTATGTGTTTTTTTGTTTTGAGTAGCAATCTGCTTGGATCAAGTCAACTGACAGGTAAGAATAATGTATATGTTATGTTTTCCTTTTTACTTCTTATGGTTTTTTTTATCCTCCCTAGCGGTTGAGACGAACCCTGTTCGCCGGGTACACCCGATGCCTCCCTTCATCGCTGCAACATTTCCATAGACCTCCATGTTAATGGAGGAGCGCCGGCTTTCCCGCCCCACAGAGCCGGCGTCAATAATGACACCGGCTGTGTGGAGAGCAGCGGCGGCAGGGACGAAATGACAGGCAGTGTACTTTGTACACTGCCTCGATTGCCTTCAACGGCGTGATATGGGCAGTGCACTAGGAAGGTTAAACAATACAGATCCACTTAACGGCCATTTCACACTCTATGTGTTGCGTTTTAAAAACGTGCACGCATTTTTTACTGCACACGTTTTTACATAGACAACCAATGTTACCATGCACACTGTATGCGTTACATTTTAAAAAACGTGGCGTTTCCGCATGCATTTTTAAAAACTCACTGCTGTAAAAGTAAAGCCAAAAGATCAGCCACAGATATATATATTTTTATCTGACCGGACTTCACAGTCCAGGGATTGTAAACAAAATGTTAGTCATAATGAAATCTTGTGATCAAGTCAGACCTTGAGATTTAAATAGTTTACACCATACTAGTCAGCAGACAATGACTAACTCCTACTGTCTCTTTTTATAAGGTATTAATGGAACTCTTTTAGACCCGGGTTAGGAATCCTAAAATTCAAATATCATCCAAAAGTTCCTGTATTTCAGTCATTCAACTTAAAAGTTGAAACTAATATATGAAATAGACTGAATGTCTCAGAAAAAAATTACATTACATGAAATTATTAAAGCAAAGATTTTAGTTTGAAAAATTACAGACCTTTGAAAATTATAATCATTCAAATGTACTTAGTACTAGGTTTGGGTCCCTTTGCATCAATTATTCCCTCAATGTGGTGTGGCATGAATGCTGTCAGCCTGTGGCACTGCCTAGGTGTTATGGAAGACCAGGATGCTTCAATAGCGGCCTTCAGCTCTTCTGCATTGTTTGCTCTCATTTCTCTCGTCTTTCTCTTGGCAATGCCAATAGATTTTCTATGGGGTTCAGGTCAGGCCAGTTTACTGTCCCATCAAGCACAGTAACCCCATGGTCATTGAACCAGGTTTTTGTAATTTTGGCAGTGAGGGCAGGTGCCAAGTCCTGCTGCAAAATGAAGTCAGCATCTCCAATAAGCTCATCTTCGGAATGAAGCATAAAGTGCTCCAAAATCTCCTGGTAGATGGCTGCATTGACTGTGTTGACAGTGGAGCAACACCAGCAGATGACATGGCTTTTTAAATCAGCACAGACTGAAGACTTCACAGTGGACTTCAAGCATCTTGGATTGTGTGCCTCTCCATTCTTTCTCCAGACTGCGATTTTTGGGGTTTCCCTCAGGTGTAAGCCATAATCACCAGAATGAAATACAGGAACGATATTCAAATTTTTCACAAATCACCTGTATACTTTTCTGGTCTGATGGTACTAAATTCAGGTGCAGCTAAGCAACTAGCCTTTTCAGATGTCATAAGCATGCAGGCTTGGAACCCTTGAAATATATGTTATACACAAATTTCATAGGAATTTTCATTTCACATCAGTACAGGTCACTTGGAATTTAATTGCCCTCAGCAAACTTCTTTTCTGTTTGAGTCATTTCCATTTTTTAGATAAACAAACAATTGCAATTGCTTTAGTAAACAATGCACATCATCTGGTTGAAGGTTAATGTGTAATTTTGTTAAATTATGTTTTTATTACAATTTCTATTGCTGGGCTGCTTAGAAGTAGAAAATCATCTAAACAGCTTGCCTGCAAATATAGCACAAATGGTCACATGTGTGGATAGCAATTGGGTCCTGTAGCAGTATAGGGTAGGGTTACATGGGGTTAGGTTACTTCTTGGTAGCATGTGGTCAATAACTTTTTATGGAAACTCCTTTTTGTACAAGGAAACTGTATCACTTGCATCACTTGTTACACATTTTGTTGTGTTACAGCCTTATTCTAAAATGTATTCCATAATTTTTTTATTCTCAAAATAGATACACACACCACCCCATAATGACAACATAAAAAAATTTACTTGAGATTTTGGCAACTTTATAAAAATAAAAAAAAAGTAGAAATCACACGTACAGAAGTATTCACAGCCTTTGCTCAATACACTGTCGAAGAACCATTGGCAGCAATTACAACCTTTAAAGCCCCCCATACACAGTCGGATTCCATGGCGGATCGATCACCTATCTGATCGATTCCGGTGATCTCAGCGGGAATCGGAGGTCCGATCGATCGGCCAATTAAGTCTGTCCGATCGCTACATACCACCTTGTCCCACGGATTCCTGGACGATTCCGTGTCCGATCGCTTACTTCCCAAATGGCAACTCCCCCTGATGTGTGCTGAATCGGATCAGAAAGACCAACATGTTGGTTCTCTGTCCGATCCGATTCTGGGCCCCTGATCAATCGGACGTGATCAATCGGACAAGGTGGGCTGCACGCGATTCTGGCACGATCGTTTGGCGTGCACGCGCCCGGAATCGATCGTCCCGGAATCCGATGGGAAACGGACCCGTGTATGGGGGCCTTTAGTCTTTTGAATAGGATGCCACAAGTTTAGTACACCTATCTTTGGCCATTCCTCTTTGCAGCACCTCCCAAGCTCCATCAGGTTAGATGGGAAGCGTAGGTGTACAACCATTTAAAGATCTCTCAAGAGCTTTTCATCAGATTCAAGTGTGAGCTCTGGGCCACTCAAGGACATTCACAGAGTTGTTCTGAAGCCACTTTGATATCTTGGCTGTGTTCTTGAGGTCATTGTCCTGCTAAAATATAAACCATCGCCCCAGTCCGAGTTCAAGAGCACTCTGAAGCAGATTTTCTTCCAGGATGTCTCTATACATTGCTGCAGTCACCTTTTCCTTTATCCCAACTAGTCTCCCAGTTCCTGCCACTGAAAAATATCCCCACAGAATGATGCTGCCACCACCAAGCTTCACTGTAGGGGTGATATTAGACTATTGATACAGGCATGATTGGTGGATAGCTCTAGAGATGGTTGTCCTCCTCCACAGAGAGCTCCACAGAGAGCCGGGCAGCTCTAGGAAGAGTCCTGGTGGTTTTGAACTTCTTCCACGCATGATGGAGGCCACTATGCTCATTTCAAAGTAGCAGAAATTTTTCTGCAACCTTCCCCAAATTCGTGCCTGGAGACAATACAGTTTTGAAGGTCTAGAGACAATTCCTTTGACTTCCTGCTTGGTTTGTCCTCTGACATGATCTGTAAACTGTGGGACCTTACATAGATAGGTGTGTACCTTCTTTTAAATCATGTCCCATCAACTAAATTTACCACAAGTAGACTCCAATTGAGCTGCAAAAACATCTTAAGGATGATCAGAGGGAAACAGGATGCACCTGAGCTCAATTTTGGCTGTGAATTCTTATGTACATGTGCTTTTTTGCAATTCTTTTATTTTTAATACATTTGCCAAAATCTTAGGAAAAACTTTTATTCATGTTGTCACTAAAGGGTGTTGTGTGTAGAACTACAACATAACAAAATGTGAAAAAAGTCATGCGCTGTCAAAACATTATATATATATAATGTGTGTGTTTATTTTTTATGTCTGCTTAATGTGGCTTATAATGCAGCTTTTAATGCTATTAGAACAGTATACATAGGTCTTCTCAATAACCTTGCCAGGAGCATTGAGTCAAAGTATTGAGGCTAATGGATTAAAAGGGTCTGAGTGATGTACAGATAGCTGCACTAATGGGGGATTTAGTTGTTAGTTGTACAGTTCCACCTCGGGTCTTAATTTTAGGGGGCACATAGTATCTCTACTGCCCAAAAAAATGCTTCTATACTGACCTGGTTTATCTCCTAAGGACAGCAGGAATCAGACTGCTTATTACAGAACATGCATTTCCTCTGGTTTCTATTCATAAGCCCAATTATCTTGGTTTAGAAAACAGATCACTAGACTACGTACGCCCACACTGGTTGTCTTTAGTCCAGACATTTTTCAAACATACAATGCTGCAATCAGATTTTTGTCATGGTGAGGCCCCACCATACACATGAGTCACTGCTTTGACTGCTCGTCACACAGTGTGACACGTGTGCAAATATATGTGTCAGTATCATTCTAAAGATAATCGGCCTGCTTTCTCTTATTTCAAATAGATCTCGGATGAATATTTGCAGACAGTAGGATAGAAAAAGGCAGAGCTGTGGAAAGAAATTGCACAAAGAGGCTGATGGTGAAAAACGAGGACAGAAGAAGAGTTGTTGGGGGAGGAAGGGAAGGGAGGGCTGTGCAGCTGGACTGCTTGCTATGCAGACAGGATGTGAGACATAGTGAGAGGCTGCTGTTCTGCACACACAGCATTTTACACACTATCATGTCTTATGTACTAAGACATGACTTCATATACAATGTATAGTTTTAGATTTGGTCTTTTTCATTTTGCTCATTTAAAAGCATGCCCTATATACTGTTTATTGCTCATGATAATAATTTCTATGGATTATGATGGTGTGTTATGAGGATACTCAGCCTAATGTTTTTGGTGCTGTAGCAGATTGGCATGTATAGTTTTGCTCCTGAGATGGTTGTCTCTTATGACTATGAATTAGATGAAATTGCTATGGAAACAAGGCTTGTGCAGCCTGCCTCTCATGATCTCCATGGCAACTATAGCCAAACCACCATGCCAAAGCTTGCAAGAAGATGAAATACCAGCCAGTCCATTTAGAGTGGTTAAATAAATGAATGCTGAGCTTCACTCACCTTTACTAGAAGAATTTAAGCCATGTCTGAGGACAAGCTACAGTTTGTGATGTTTGTTACAGTGTGTCATTTGTTCGGATTTCTTAGAACATGTTGTGGTTTTACTGGATAGCTTCTTGAAATGCCATCCTGCTCTGAAGATTTAGGGCCCTTTAACGCTATACGAATTGCATTGCTTTTTAATAAAGTGTGCGTTTTCTTATGCACATGTTTTTACAGTACTGTGTTTTCTCATAGAAAACCAATGTTACCATTCACACTGCATGTGTTGTGTTTTTAAAAACACAGCGTTTCTGCATTTTTTTAAAATGTCCTGCTGCATGCATTTTTGATGCATTTTTCATTGCTTTGTTAAAAAAACGCAAATGTAATGTGCAAAACGAATGCATTTTTGTATATATGCCTAAATGCATGCTTTTAAAAAAAATGCATATAGTGTGAAAGGGAGCTTAGTGTTGGGTAGCATTGCAGTACTACCATTAAGGCTTGGTCACCCAGATCTGCTACTGATAAATGTTCTGCATTTGGACTTCATATATAAAATTAAATGGACCCTGGTACATTGCGTCAGCTTATGCACAAGTATATATGGTATATGGATATTATCAGTAATCTTGTTCTGCTTCTGGTGCTACTAGACAGAATTCCCTCCATGTTCTGGGTAAGGGGGTGATGTTCTGGGGGAGTGCTGGTTATCAGTATAACTGGAGCAGGAGTTATAGACACTTTAGAAGCACACTAGTATTTTTGCTCTAAACATGCAAAATTACAGTTTTCTTGCAAGGACAAAGTGGACAATCCAGTGTTGCACCCTTAAAAATCACATGACCAATGACAGCTCCTAATATTTTTCCTGAGGGATTGCTATAAGTGTAGTGGGGGGTAACCAGATAGGCCGATTTAAGAAGCTGGACCATGATGCCATGGGGTGGACATGGGACCTAAAAGGGGAGCTCTCAGAGGAGGTGGGGCTCAGTTCCATGGACCAGGAAGGAGACCGGCAGAAAGTCTACAGCGTCTCCCCTGCGGTGATCCCGCCATACCAGTTTGAGCGAGCATGTGTGTAGCCGGGGAGCGCAATAGCACACACCAATGTACCACACCATGGCAAATCTGGTTTCCTGTACTATTATCAGTTCATATTTTCCCTATCAAAGTTACATACAAGATTGTAACACACAAAACATTACTATATTTAAAGTAATACTGCTATACTCTTTGTACCAGGCAGTGGCATTTCTGAATTATAAGAATAAGGAAGTCAGTGACTCATACACAGAAACTAAAGTAATGGTACCTCATTTTAGTATATATCTTCCTGACTTGAAAAGAGAGACCAAAAAGAATAAAAAAAGAAAAAAGGGACCATAAAAATAAGACCTCCTAGACCTCAATGAATAAAATATTCTTATGAATACTTTTTTTATTATTATTATTATCATTTATTTATATAGCACCAACATATTACGCAGTGATGCACAATACATTAGAGTGGAGATACAAACACACAATAACACACAAGTACAGGTATGACATAGGAGGAGTAGAGGACCCTGCCTGGACGGGCTTACAATCTAATAGGTGGGGGAACAAAGTATAGAAAAGCAGAATAGGTGGGGGGGGGGGGGATTGTGCTGACAACAAAATCACACAAAAATTATCAATAGAAATCAAAATGTATTAACCCATGGAGGTCTGGATTTGGAGCCCCACTCAAAATTAAAGTGAAAAAACACTACAGGCTGATCCAACATTGATGTAATGTCCTTAAAACAAGTCAAAACCAGGCTCAGTGGTGTGTGGCCTCCACATGCCTATATGACCTCCCTACAACTCCTGGGCATGCTCCTGATGAGGTGGAGGATGGTCTCCTGAGGGAGCTCACACCTGGACTAAAGAAAAGAAGTATTACCCAAAGTTGTGTTGATCCTCCTTCCAAAATTAAGTGTGCCAAAAATATGTTTTTTACCATTTTATATATACATATATTTAGACGATTCAAAAGCCAGTATAAGAAAATGAAAAATGAAAAGAAAATGTATATCTTTACAGCTTAAAAAACATAATACTATGTGTTCTAAAGAAAAAAAATCTAACCATTGTACTTTCATTTGTACTTACATAAAGCATACAGCAGGTGAGACTCAGACCTGAGAGAATTTATTTGAATAAGTCAAACAATATGGCCCTTTTGGCAGCTTTAGATATATGATTTAGGTTGTTGTGATGAAAGATGTTCAGTAAATGTGCAAAAGGAAATTGAGCCAAACACATGAGGCATTTGTGGGGCATTTCCATGATGCCAAATGAAGACGCCCCCTTATCCTATATTGTTACAAAAGGGTTTGTGTTGCCAACTTAAGGGGCTTTGTAAGGATTCCATACTGATTAAAATATTTTCTTATCCTAAAAATCCCCCAAAATCGCGGGCAGATCTATCCTCCTGCTCTTGATTTAAGTATGTGAGCTGGGCAGCTTGGCCTTGCATACATTGGCAGAGGCAGTACACACTGTATGGCTCAAGCTGCCCAGCTCACATACAGAAGCTCTTCCTTTGAAACTGGAGGCAGAGCAGGGATAAGGTGTGCATCAAGGGACTAATAAAAACTAGCTAAGGTTAAAGCTTGATGACGTCATCACGCCGCTCTTAGTACAGAGAATCGGATAAGGAATAGACAGTAAATCGTACCGTCTATTCCCAGCTTTACACCTATTTGTTTTAATGTGCATTGCATGCAATGCATGTTAACAAGTGCACTTTAAACAAATGGGTCTGTTCACATAAAAGCGCATGAAAATGCATGTCCACCCCCATAAAGGAGATATGTGTAACAAACTATTTAACACTGATAGGGGTTACGATGATCACCTTGTATTCCTGTAGTTAAACCTTCTTAATGTTTTTTAAATGATTCTCAGAATTTGTCTTTTGCCACTTAAACATCTTATAGTTGGTTTAAAGCGATGTTGTCCAAGTGCTACTTTTCTTAGATACTCTTGTAAGAAAAGGCTCCCTCGGCTGGGTTCACACCTATGTCGTATGTGATTATGTGATTTTGGTCCATTGGTTTCTGCACTTTTTTGTGTGTTATGAATGCATTTTCTATCCTGTTCACATCAGGTCCTGTGGCACACCTGCTTTGTATAGCAACATGTAGTTGTAAACAAACAGTGGAGTCTAGGCCTAAGGGCTTGTTTCTATGTGGATTGCCTGTGGTTAAGGTCCGTGGATTGCCCGTGGCATCTTCGGCATCTTGATGCACTGCCGCTTAGAAGATGACTATAAATCCAAGCCATGGTGATGTTTGGTGTACATGTGTTACTGCTTGGCAGGGAGTCAGTGTTCCAATCTTCCCTTTTTGGTAGAACTATGGCCTTTTGATATTTTAATGGCATCTTTTATTATCATTTTAAATGCAGCAGTGGACAATTGTTTTGTTCTCTGGTGAACTATTTTAGGGTAAATTGGTTAAAGTGTGCTGGACTGGGAATACACAGCAACTATGTATAGAAAAACATCTCCGTGTAGATATTTGTTATGTCATTTTCAACATTTGGAAGCATTAGTAGACCTAGATTTATACTTGGTAGCATTCATTTTTGCTATACTTTTGATGAATGTGATGACGCAGACTTTATGCTTTATAAATGTACATTGTAATATTGGCAAAAAGGTGGAAAGGTTGCAGAGCATCAATGGACTGTATGTTAATTTTTGGCTTTAATTAATATTTTACACAGCACACGTCTCCCTGGGAGAAACGAAAGGCCCATACTCGCTTTGTGTGATCTATTGTAGCGCAGAAACCCTACAAATCCGTGTTTGGTTTAGAGTGCCATTATATGTTAATGGCCACCCCAAATGCTCTCTTAGGCTGAGGCTCCACTACATTTTGCCAAAACGCGTAAAAACATAGTGTCAAATGTCTTTTGTATGCGCCCCATTTATTTTTAATAGGTGTATACTCACAACGTTAATTTAAAATGGGTGCAGTATAGTATTTTCCAGGTCTATAAACTTGCATTGTGATTACACCTCCCCCAATGCGTTGGCCTTATCAGCCTCCATTCATGTAAAACTAAATATATATATTAATTTGTGTGAAAGGTACCATCTTGTGTGGAGCACTGTAGAACTAGCTACTGACTAGCTCTGCCTCCAGCCCTCTCTCATAGGCCAGGCTCATGATCCATTCAATGTACTTTTTGGTGATGATTTTGGCAATTTTTAATTGATGTTGGCAATTGCAGTTTTAGGTATACCTGGATCCCTTTTTAAATAACAAAGAAGTATAATCTGGCATTCACAATTTAGGGTCCTGGAGGTCTGTATGCTGAGTGCCTGGGCCTAGTGATGACTCTGAGTGACCTTTTTTCTATAGAGTTGGACAGAGTTGCTCTGTGACATTCTATAAATGCTTAAACTTTTAGGTCCCTTTGACACTAGCCACACTGCAGCTGCGGTGCGGTACAACACCACAACGCAGCGCTGCTATTGTTCATGCAAGGTACACAGTCAGTTTTCATAGGAAAGTTTTGTAGACGCAGCACAGCCATCTCCTGTACTCTTGTATGGGTGACACAAGTGCAGCACAGTGCAAATTGCTGGGTTTCACTGGTAACAGATGTGGTTTACAGTGTTAGCATTACTGCTAGTGCATCCATTACCAGTAAAAAAATAAACTTGTGTAGTGTGAAGAATATAAATTTTCTTAGTGTGTTATCTATGTGTGTTATCCTATTTACAGCCGAGACCATAATTATTTAGACTTAAAGTTACTTTTATTCAACCAGAAAGTTATTTTTTGATGGGATGGGTTAATGGGTTAATAAGATGATGTACAAGAGGCATTATTGTGGGTAAAAAATTTTTTTACAAAATCCAAAGTTCTATACCATTCCAAAAAATCCAAGCTGTTCTAAAGCATCCAACATGCCGTTGGATAGTGGACATGGCTAAGACAAACGAGCTCAGTTGGGACCTGCGGCTGCACATTGTGGCTGCTGACAAGTCAAGAAAGGGCTACAAGGCCATATCTAAATGTTTTTAAGTTCCAGTGGCTACAGTGCAAAATATTATTAAAAAATACAAGATTTTCCGCACTGTGGAAAATCTCAGAGGACCTGGGCAGAAGCCAAAAGTCACACCTGTGCTGACCAGGAGCATAGTAAGAGAGGTGAAAAAGAATCCAAGGATCACCACCAATGCCATCCTGGTCTGGGCTCTGCTGGTGACAATGTCTTAAGGTAGACCATCCAACAGACACTGAACACTGCTGGGTTCCACGGATGCAGACCAAGGAGGATGCCACTTCTCCAGATAAGGCACACAAAAGCTCGCTTGGCCTTTGCAAATGCTCATCTGGACAAAGAAGAAGACTTCTGGTCTTCTGTGTTATGGTCAGATGAAACATAAATTTCATTGTTTGGTCAAAATTATATTTCCTTCATTTGGCAGAAAAAAGGCGAAGCATTTAACACAAAGAACATCATGCTTTGGGGGTGTTTTTCAGCCAATGCACCAGGGAACCTTATCACAGTTTGATTGCTGTAATAGCCAATAAAGGCTTTTCTATTGATTTTAGAGAAGGGTATGAATAGTTTTGGACATGACACTTTTTGCTCAAATGTAAATAAAAGCTGAGAAATGTTTTTTTCCACAAAAATGATTCTTGTACATAGTCTTATTATCTTTTGGGAGACACCTATGTCATTCCCAAATAACTTGCTGGTTGAATGAAAGTAACTTTAAGTCAAAATTTGCCTGGGGTATGAATAATTATGGACTCGAATGTATGTGCTTTTTTCTAGCTAAACTTGCTATTAAGTCCATTCATACTGACAAAAAAATTCAACCTTGAAATGGAATCCTATAAATCTGAATTCCATATGTATTCTCTCATTATAATTCCTATATTTTTCCGCTATACTTTCACAGGCAAACGCCTGCTGTGGGAAAGTATAAGTTATACAATTACGTCATACCCAGCAGTGTTTTAAGAAATAGAAGTTCTAACAAATAACTGCTTTAAATTCAATTGATTTGATTTAATTTGAGGGTCCCAAACCATGATTTCGTTAAACTTGCACTCAGCTGCCTATGATCTATAATTCCAGCACTGAGGCCCCGAAAGAGACACTAATTTGAACCGTCTGTGGGAATTTTGACCTTGATCAATAACAGAGGTAAGGGCTAATTTACACTGTTGTTCAAAGAACAACACGTTAACACAACCAACCGGTGGACACAATATCAGTCCTCCCCCAGTTGGTTTTCGGGCTTTCACCCGATAGACCTGTCATGGGGTCATTATCTGAACGACCCCCGAGTGCCTGCACAAGTTTGCAGATGCTCAGGTCGTTTCTCTGGCCTGAGAAACGACTGCAAGCAAGCAACATGTTGGTATATTAAATAGGAAAAGAACTTCTGTAATTGAAGCAAAATAGTCCTTGGTCTTAATATAAAGTCCCTCACCATATTGATCTGGAAAACAGCTAGTGAAAAGTTGGTAACAGTTTGTATACTTCCTTGTGCTGAACGTCTTCTGTTTTGTCTGTCATGTTTTGCTAGATCCCGAGACTCAGAGGAAAAGAACTGTTCAAAATGTTTTGGATTTAAGGCAAAATCTAGAGGAAACCATGTCGAGTCTCCGTGGTTCTCAGGTAACACACAGGTAAGAAACTCTGCTAAAAAATGGAAATGGTTTAATCACGTTCGTTTATGATATTTTAAACTTTATATATGTGATCTTTTATAAGTAAAAGCATGGATCTGGACAGATGAACAGAGCAATATATTGTTTGGTGTAGAATAAATACACTGTATTGTCAAAAGTATAAGGACACCTGCCTTTAAACACATATGAACTTAAATGACATCTCAATCTTAATTCATAGTCTTTAATATTCTTACATTTATAAATCAATAGTTTTAGTTGAACAAAATACTATAGGACAGTGATGGCGAACCTTTTAGAGATCGAGTGCCCAATCTGGAACCCAAAACCCAATTATTTATGGCAAAGTGCCGGCATGGCAGTTTAACCTGAAATACACACACAAATCATATTCAAATTCCCTTAATTATTTTTAATATAAATATCAAAAAATTATATTTGGGTCATATATGATTTTCTTCAGTGATTTGTAACATTTATTGCAACAGCAAGTAACGTTTTCATCTCATTTCAACCCTTATGTACCTCAGTGCTGCTGATCTCCTCTGGCCTCTTTTCACCCACTTTCTGTTCCCATGAGCTGCCGCCATTGTTTTATATGTACAGAATTGGCCATTTGTAATCTTCATGAGAATATTGGGTGTCACAGGAGGAGTGGTGTCACCCTTTGAAAATAAGTTGCTGATGGAAAATAATGGCAGGACTGTCAGTTGTTTTATTTATGTACATGTATGTTACCATCTTTTGAAAGGTTAATGAAATATTTGAGGTTAGACAGCCCTGATCAGTTGCACTGCTTTTCCATAGAACTGTGTTATTCCTTATACACAAATATTGATGCAGACTATCATCACTGATGTCTTGTATAAAATCATTTAATATGACAATCTGCTCTGTTCCCTGTCCTCCATCTAGGAGAGCTTGTAATTACAGCAGTTATAACTTGGGGTTCAGATGTTTATGGGTGATCATGGCAGTTACAGACTTCGTATTGATGGACTACAGATTTCAGCATGCATATAGTCTTCTGTCCTATAAAATCCCAACTTGTTGTGCTAAGAAACTGCAACCGCAAGCATGCCCTTCTGCCAGTTTCCAGTTGAACTACACTGCCCAGCACACCCTGCTGCCTTTTCTAGCTGCTGTACAACTAGAACCTCTAACCTGCTCTGCAATAATTCTTTCTGTCTTCTCTTATCATTCTGTTTCTACTCTCTCATACACCTTACACACACACACACTCTCTCACCTTTCCCTCAGGTTACTGTTTGTCCCTCCCCCAGCTTTTGATTGGCTGGTAGTGCTAGGGGAGGGTATGGGATGCTGTGTTGAATCACAAGAGAGGGGAAGAGAACTCCACACGTTCAGAGCCAATAGGCTGCAGTTCTTTCCTCTCTGCATCTGTGCTCGCATGCCAGCCAATAGATCTTCATGTGCCCGAATCGGCATGCATGCCATTGGTTCGCCATCACGGCTATAGGTTGTTTCCTAGGTTTAGTCTGTCATTGCCAACATAAAACTAGGTTCTTATGTTTCAAAGGAGGGCCCACTTGTGGTTTCACCGAATTCACTATAGGGGGGTTTTACTGGCCCTTTAGAAATATCAACCTAAATGAATTTGTGTATAAAAAAATTTCTTATTTGAATTTCGTGTGGACCTATTGCAATCAGCAATATATTAAAATTCATAACATTTCCAAACATTATTCATTATAAACCATCAACTTTTATTAAAACATTTGCAGAAATACGCAAATGTACAGTTGCCAAAGTATATAGCAGGGCTAGAAAAAGGGAAAAAGGATGGACAATGTCAATGGACAAAGGTTAGGTCAACACAGGAGGATAAAATAAACATTTACATTGGGGTCGACGCCCATGCCCCCCAAACCTTCAAATACTTCCCCTGTGCATCCCTGCAAGCATAGATACACTTTTCGAGCCTTATGAGGGAGGCCACACTGTATCTATTCCTGAAGCCCATATATAATGCCCAGCACACAAATAAAAGGATCAGCTGGGATGTTGAGTTGTGTGACTGAGGAGATAGTCAGCCAAAAGATGAGAGAGGCCTGTGATTTTTATCATAGGTACACCTGAACTATCAGAGACAGATTGTGGGGAAAGAATCCAAAAAAATCACATTGTCTGATATTTAAAGAATTTATTTGCAAATTATGGTGGAACGTAGGTGGTCAATATCAAAAGTTATCTCAATACTTGTTATAATTCCCCTTTGTTGTAGACTAAAAAGGGGTCTAGATTGGAAGGTGTATGAGCCCACTGTTCCCATCCCTAATGAACTATAGGAAAAGATGAAGGATCCCCCATGGGACTCTAAATTGGAACAGTGGAAGCTGATGATTTCGATATAGTAAAAATCAGAAGTTTATTGATTTTGTTTATTGATTTTGTTTTCAGAAAACATCCATTTCTTTTTAAACAAAATCAATAAACTTCTGATTTTTACTATATCGAAATCATCAGCTTCCACTGTTCCAATTTAGAGTCCCATGGGGGAATCCTTCATCTTTTCCTATATCCCCTTTGTTGGCAATAACAGAGGTCAAACGTTTTCTGTAAGTCATCACAAAGTTTTCACACATTGTTGGTGTAAAGAAATCAATTGTTGGAGTAATAATTAGAAAATAGAAGCCAAACAAGACCACTGATAATCTCTCTTGATCTGGGGCTTCACACAAGATCTAGCCACGTGGGGTCAAAATGATCACAAGAACTGTAAACAAAAATCCCAGAACCACACAGGGGGACCTAGTGAATGACCTGCAGATAGCAGGGACCAAAGTAACAACGGCTACCATCAATAACACACTACGCCGCCAGGGACTGAAATCCTGCAGTGCCAGACATGTCCCCCTGCTTAAGCCATTACATGTCTGGGTCCGTCTAAAAATTGCTAGAGAGCATTTGGATGATCCAGAAGAGGATTTGGAGAATGTCATATGGTCAGATAAAACCAAAGTAGAAAACCCCCTCGTTTGGAGGAGAAAGAATGCTTAGTTGCATCCAAAGAACACCATACCTACTGTAAAGCATGGGGGTGAAAACCCCCTTTCTGCAAAGGGACCAGGACGACTGATTTGTGTAAATGAAAGAATGAATGGGTCCATGTATCGTGAGATTTTGAGTGAAAACCTCCTTCCATCAGCAAGGTCACTGAAGATGAAACATAACTGGGTCTGCATGAGAATGATCCCAAACACACCGCCTGGCAATGAAGCCGTAGCTTCATAAGAAGAATTTTAAGGTCCTGGAGTGGCCTAGCCAGTCTCCAGATCTTAAGCCCATAGAAAACCTTTGGAGGGAGTTGAAAGTCCATGTTTCCCGGTGACAGCCCCAAAACATCACTACTCTAGAGCAGATCTGCATTCAGGAATGGGCCAAAATACCAGCAACAGTGTGTGAAAACCTTGTGAAGACTTAAGGCCCCCATACACGGGTCGGATTCCGGGACGATCGATTCCGGGTGCGTGCACACGAAACGATCGTGCAGGAATCGCGTGCAGCCCACCTTGTCCGATCGTTCGCGTCCGATTGATCGGGGGCCCAGAATCGGATCCGACAGAGAACCAACATGTTGGTCTTTCTGATCCGATTCTGCACACATCAGGGGGAGTTGCCATTTTGGGAAGTAAGCAATTGGACACGGAATCGTTCAGGAATCCATGGGACAAGGTGGTATGCAGCGATCGGATACTCTTAATTGGCCGATTGATCAGAGCTCCGATTCCCGCTGAGATCGCCAGAATCGATCGGATCAGTGATCAATTGGCCATGGAATCCGACACGTGTATGGCTAGCTTTACAGAAAACGTTTGACCTCTGTCATTGTCAACAAAGGGTATATAACAAAGTATTGAGATAAACTTTTGATATTGACCAAATGCTTATTTTCCACCAGAATTTGCAGATAAATTCTTTAAAAGTAATAATGAGATTTTCTCGATTATTTCTCCCCATTCTGTCTCTCATAGCTGAGGTGTACCTATGATGAAAATAACAGGCTTCTCATGCCCTTTTAAGTGGGAGAACTTGCTCAATTGGTGGCTGACTGAATACTTTTTTCTCCACTGTAAATCCTAGGACATCTCACCAATATTTTTTTAGTTTTGGGCACCGCCATAGGAGATGGACAAGGTCTTAGTGGTTCCAAGCACATTTTTGACAGACCAAATCAGGTAGGAAACCCATAATGAACAGGCGTTTTGAACAGTAATACTAAGTATAGTTGTGAAAGACGATGGGCCACATTTATAGAGACCCTGGGGACCTGTTCAAGGATCTCTTCCCAGGCGTCTGAGGCTATGGGGCCCAAGCCAGACTGCAGTAAAGCATATAGACAAGCTTTCGCAAAGGTGGAGTATTAGATTGAGATGATTGTAGAAAGAATAGGAGCAGTGGTGAAAATAAGAGGGGTGAGAAGAGTCTGCACTAAATATGCATGACAGAGTTGCAAGTAATGAAAAAACTTAACCGCCCTAGCGTGCGCGACAGCAGCACCTCGTCCAGCGCTGCAGCTGCTACTATAGCACTGGACGAGGTGCTGCCG
>CM070043.1:6006952-6019030 GCA_036250615.1 Ptychadena robeensis
ATGGTGCGCTTTTGGTACAGAAATCTGGACCTCAGCAGTGCGCTAGGGAGGTTAAAGGGGGTAAGACAGTAAAGGTAAAGCAGCAGTAAAGCATTCCCCTTTACCACTTGCACCAAGTGAGAGATACCGTGACGCCACCAGAACCCCTAACAGGGAAGGTTCCGCAGTTCCATCAAAGTCCTAATTCTCCACCAGATTGTGTGCATAAGGTGCAGGGTAGGGTAGGGTAGGGTAGAAGAAAATACACATATATTAAAGCTGCCCGCCTCAAGGGCCCCTAAAGCTTAGTCCCCAGAGCTGAGAAAATCCCTTAATAGAATGAGTGTAGGGAAACACGTGGTCCCTTCCACAGTGGGGTTACCAGGCTCCTTCCATCCCACCAGATGTTGGAGTTGTGCGGCTAAGTAATACAGCCAGGGGTTGGGAAGTGCCAGCCCTCTTGTATGTTTAAGTTTTTATAACTGCTGCAACCAAATCCTGGGTGTCTATTTGCACCAGAGCAGTTCCCTGTTAATGGTGTTAACCATCTGAAATAACATGAAATACCTACCGGGAACGTTTATATTGTGCCTTGGAGCTATAAACTTCCTGTAAAAAAAGACTGCCACCAGTTCACGTGGGATTGTTTATTATATTCCTCGTCCGAGCGTCTAAGCTCAGCCAGAGAGGTTGGTTGGTTTATTTTGTGCAATTTGTACCTGAGTATGAGCTGACCACACTTGTTATTTTAGTTTAGGGCACTCTTCGGACAGGTAAGCAACCCCTAGTGTAGCTTGGGGTGAGAAATGTTTGTAAACAAACTTACTCCAACTTACAGTCTGGATTAAAGCTGACCTATCACTAGAAATCTATATTTTCATGAATGGCACTAGAAGTGCCGATAAAAGAGAGGACTGCAATAAAAAAAAAAATCTTACCTGTAATGAGCAATTCAAGAAGATAATGCCACAGCTCTCCCTTACTTCCGGGTTCTGGTCTATAGACAAGGCAACACGTCACAAGAGCGCTTTGTTTCCTGGGTAATATTGTGATTTACCTAATTATATTGAGGCAAATTCCCATACAAGAACATTGAACGCACCCCAGTGGCCACCTGCCATATTGCACCCCCCGTTCAAACAGATTTCTCTTGTCTAAAGATATTTACACATACTGCACATACTGTACACTGTGCAGTAGCTGTTTGTATACTTGACACCCATTGCTATAATTACACATTCTTGCTGAGCTGCCTTGATCAACAAATATTGGCAGACATGCCCACTTAGAAAATGTACAAAGGCAAGCTATAAAGAAAGACTCCGTTTCTTTTTAAAGACCCAGAATGTGTATGCAGCTCCGGTGATCAGACAACTGCTGCACAACTGCTGCTACAACTAGCTGCATAATTCTTTGAGGTGTGTGACTGAAACTACTGAAGCCAAAACAAAAGGTTTGCATCCATGCAATAAGCATTTTGAAAAGTGTCAGGAATGGCAGGCTCTTTAAATGCTTTTTTAAAGGATATGTTTGTACTCTGTTAGGGTAAGACGTTGGTACTGACCAGCAATGGTATTGTAGGGGAGTATAGAAAAGATGTCACAATACTTTATGGTCAATGAAAGGTCACTATAGTTCTAAAAGTAAAGCCCCCCATACACACTTAGATTTCCACCTGTTTTTCTGCTGATCGACCGCCATGCGAGCTCACGGCAGTCGATCGGCCGAAAAATGGGGTGGAAATCTAAAGCTCAAAGATTCGGGCCAGAAATCAGCCTCCAAATTGATCTAAGCGAAGGAGCCGAGACAGCTGATCCACATTACCTGTCTGCAGCAGTGGCTGTTCTCGTTCTGCCGATCCACCGGCAGAAGAACAGATCGTCAATCGGCCAAAAAATCTTTCTCCTGTAATATGGATATGATTTGTTATAAATTTTAACCAGTTTTACAATGTTTTGGACAAATCAAAGAATAGTATCAATCAACAAATCATTTAAAATTTTTATTTATGTATCCAAGGTTGTGTGTACATCACTTTTGTTTTTTTTGTTCAGTTCTTTAGATATGCCTTGCTACGACAGTGATGATGCCAACCCTCGCAGTGTTTCCAGCCTCTCCAATCGTTCTTCTCCTGTATCCTGGCGTTATGGTCAGGCTAGTCCACGGCTGCAAGCTGGGGAAGCACCCTCTCTTGGTGGTTGTCGCTCGGAAAGTGGTGGAGGAAGCTGGCAATTTTCGCACACAATGCCTCTCCGTGCTGGCACAAGAATTTGCAGCATTACCCAACGTTTAGAGCTGATGGAAACTGTGGATCGAGATTTAAAATCTGGTTATGGAAGTGACAGTGACTGCCAACTGGGAAAGGAGGCATCTCATGAGGATGATGATATAATCACTAGGTAGGTGCCACTTTTATAACTATGTGATTACATGTGAGAGAGGCTTTCCCACTGCATTCTCTCTCATAGCAGGCAACAGTGGTCCTTGCTGTCATTAATAAACAACTAGTTATCAACAAGAAGCCACGGTACAAACACTCGAATTTAAGAAATGTAATGCCACATCAATAATGTATATATACACATACAGTGGATATACAAAGTCTACACACCCCTGGTAAAATGTCAGGTCCCTGTGCTGTACAAAAACAAGACAAAGATAAATAATTTCAGGACTTTTTCCACCATTAATGTGACCTATAAAACGGTACTACCCAAATGAATAACAAACTGAAATCTTTTAGGTGGAGGGAAGAAAAAATATAAAAATAAAATAATGTGGTTGCAACTAATACTTTGTTAAAGCATCTTTATATCTTTTAAACTCGTTATTACAGCACTCAGTCTTTTTGGGTATGGCACATTTTATGTAGAATCACTCCAAATCTGTCAGTTTGTGAGGGCATCTCCTGTGCACAGACTTCTTCAGACCCACAGATTTTCAATCGGATTCAGGTCTGGGCTCTGGCTGAACCATTCCAAAACATTAATCTGATTTAGATGTATGCTTTTGGTCATTGTCATGCTGAAAGATGAAAGTCCTCTCCATGTTCAGCTTTCTAGCAGAAGCCTGAAGGTGTTATGCCAATATTGACTGGTATTTGGAACCGTTCATAATTTCCTCTATCTTAACTAAGGCCCCAGTTCCAGCTGAACAGCCCCAAAGCATGATGCTGCCACCACCATGCTTCACTGTGGGTATGGTGGGTTTGGTGATGTGCAGTATTGTTTTTGCACCAAACATATCTTTTGGAATTATGGCCAAAAAGGTCAAACTTGGTTTCAGCAGACCATAACACATTTTCCCACATGCTTTTTGGAGATTATAGATGTGTTTTTGCAAAATGTAGCCTGGCTTAGAAAGAAAAGGCTTTTGTCTTGCCAGTCTGTCCCATAACCCAGTCATATGAAGAATACAGGAGATTGTTGTCACATGAACCAAACAGCCAGTACTTGCCAGATATTCCTGCAGCTTCTTTAACCTCCCTAGCGCACTGCCCATACCGTGCTGTTTTTAACAGCACGGTACAGGCAATCGCAGCAGTGTACACAGTACACTGCCTGCAATTCCCCCCCTCCCCCCGCCTCTCTCCACACAGCCGGCATCATTAATGATGTCAGCTGTGTGGGCTGGAAAGCCGGAGCTCCTGCATTAACATGGAGGGCTATGGCACCGCCCACCCCCGCCCCCTTCCGTGTCACCGTGACACGATCGGTGACACCGCGCAACCCCGGAAATGCTGCAGCTGGTAAGAGAATCGCCGTAGCTTTCCGGGGATATGCGGCACGGGAGCCCAGCTCATCCAGAGTTTGTTCTTCACACAAACTCTGGACAAGCTGGGCTCGTCACAACCGCTAGGGAGGTTAATGTTGCTTGGTAGCCTCCCCGACCAGCTTTCTTTTTGTCTTTTCATCAATTTTGGAGGGACATCCTGTTCTTAGTGACTGTTGTGCCATATTTTCTCCACTTGATCATGACTGTCTTCACTGTGTTCCATTGTATATCTAATGCCTTGGAAATTCTTTTGTAACCTTCGAAATTATTTATCTTTGTCTCAATTTTGAACAGCACACGAACATGACATTTTACCAGGGGTGTGTAGACTTTTTATAACCACTGTGTATATAAAATATATATATATATTGTGACAGACTGTTTGTCTGTCACTTTGTAAACAGACCATCAGGTGGGGTATCCTGGAAGGAATCCAGGAATATCTTGGCCAACAACATTAGGTTGTTGTGCGGTTTTGTTTTGGGATTCTGGAATGGGGGGGAAGGAACTGGGGGGCCTTCCCATCCAGGAACTACACCTGATAGACAACAGGGAGGTGGCTGGGTGTGTCTCAAGAAAAGGAGATTGAAGTCACTCAGTCAGGGCTCCCAAGGAAGTGGGAGACAGTGCTGCTAGGTGCAGTGAATACAGGGCACACAGAGTGTGTGTGTGGCCCCATGCTGATGGCTGCCAGGAGGCCAGTCATTAAGGTTTCCTAGAGAAAGGAAACATTGTTTGATCGGTGCCAAGCCAGGAGGACTTCTTTCGTTTGGATGTTAACCCCTGTGAGGGTGATTATGTGTTTTGGACTGTTTGTGTGAAAATGGGCAGGAGCCCTTAAAGGTAAATAATCTTGTGGATTAATGCTGTGAGAGCAACCGTTTGGAGCTGATCCCCCACAATGGTGTAGAATGCGGGCATGAACCCCTAAACCTGGGCATTGAACCCCAACCATAAAAGTAGACACTTTTGCTGTTTTTGTTTTTTCAAGAAAAAAAATTAATAAATGAAATTTAAAGGGCCAGTGCACTTGGACATGGAGGGCCTGCTGCATCAATTCGTGCTGGCCAATACTGCTCTCCAGCAGGCCAATGAAGAGCAGCGGCGAGCAACTGCAGCTCTACGGCAACAGACAGCGGCAATGCAGCAGCAGACTCGGGCCCTTGTTGAAAAATTGCCTACAGTTGCTGAGGAGGACCGTCGTGCAGCAGAGGCAGATTGGAAAGACCAAGCAAGCCCGATGCACATAATTGCTGAGCGTAACCAGGAGCCTCTGGCGGTTGCCTCTAGCAACCAGACAACTTAATGCTGGGTTTCATCAGGAGAGTGGAGCTTCAAAGCACACGTTAATCAGCGCTCTCAAATAAAGGAACTGAAACCTACGGTGAAGATGGGTGAGACTTTCTTTACAGAGACTAACAGTATACTGAATGTACACCATGATGAGAGACTGACCCCAGAAAAGGGGACTGTAATGTGTAGTAAAAGGGACTTCCCATGCTTTCCTCTGTGCAGTGAGGAGGCATGGGTTAATTGCAAACCTGCAGATGATGTATTTAGAGTTGCAGAACCAACTGTGTATGTTCTGGAGGCACCTAAACCAAGTGTTGATGTAAATATGGTAGGGATGACCACTGCAGGAATTGGGAAGTTTCCCCAAGCAACTGGATCAGAGGTAAAAGAGAAACCCCTAGAAACCCCAGATGAGCTCTCCACACCTGAGCTAAAGGTTATTCAGTAAATAATAGTGTTCCCCTGAATGTGAGAGAAAATGTAAACGTAGCACTGCAAACTCTGGGTCAGCCTGAGGTTCCTTCTCCAGAGATGGTGAAGTTGATGAACTGGAACCAGATACTGCAATATATGGAAAGGGCTACCCAAGAACTTTTGCAGTCCACTACTGGGTTGTGTCCAGGCAGCCATGTCTATGAAGAGTCAGCTGGCCTTAATAGTGGTGAGATACTTAAACAGTGCTCAGCAGAGTGTGCACCAACAGAGGAAGTGTGTTGTGAAGTTGCTGCTGGTTAGAACCACTCATCTGTGTGTGTCTTCTCTGCTAAAACTGACCTAGCCAAAGAAAAGGTAGAAACACCATTGGTGGGAAGTGCCCACAACGATGATGTCAATGGGTTGAGAAATGTATTCCTGGTTGCTGAGGGAGACAGCCCAAGTGTTTCTGGTCTCGCAGAGCAACCAGATAATGCTGTAGTGGATGACACTTGCCAGGAGACAGATCATTGCTCCTCTGCAAACACAGAGGCATTGACTTCTGGGGATATAGGCCCGTTTGGAGCTGATCCCTATATATATATATATATATATATATATATATATATATATATATATATATGTGTGTGTGTTAATATAGCTGGAAAGATGGCTGAAAATCAACATAAAAAACTAAATTAACACTGGTCCTAATTCAAGCAAGGCAATCGATCTAAACATTACCGACATGTCCGTAATGTATTAGATGGATTTGGGGGATTTTCAACCACCATGCACGCTCACTGCGGTCGATCTCCCACAAAATCGGCCGAAAAACCGGGTGCAAATCGAAGCGCGTGGAGGGATTTTGTTTTAGAAACATGGGTAAAATCCACAAAATAAAGCACAATATAGAATTGAGGTGTATATAAACCAGAAACCGAATGTGTAATATTCAATGTGGGGCTGCATTAGGTCTCTTTTTTTAGACTAATAACATTTTTAACTAGAAAAAAACCTGTTGATCCTGTAAAATAATTAGTGACCTTTTACCTTTATGTGAGCAGGAGAGACAGCATAAAGAAATGTATACCTCTGTTATATCCATCAATTGTTGGCTTTTTTATTTATCTATATTATTATTATTATTATCATTATGTATTTTGTTACACAAAAGCAGCACTCATACTTCTATTTTTTAAGACAACCTCAGTATTTGACTCAAAGCTTGTTGACTTAACTTATCCATGGCAAGGCCTGTTCTGAGTGGAACCTGTCCGGCTAAAGAGCTGTATGGTCCACCGTACTGCAGCTCAGTTCCAGGGTGTTGGCAATCTTATTCCAAGGCCATCTTTATATAGGGCAACAATTCTTTTTTTTCAGACCCTTCCCCTCCTAACTTACATTTACCAGTATAAGAGCAATAACACCACATTAACACTTTGGTTACCTATGCACACCTGAAACCTTGTAACACTAACCCGTCACATGACACTAGGGTGGGAAAAAGAGCTAAATGGGCACAATTTTCAGTTTTGTACTTACTTTTGTGGCCAGATGTTTAGATGTCAAGGGCTGTGTGTTGAGTTTAAACAGCAAATTGACACTGTACAATGCGAGGGGTGTTATCACCTTTGTGAGATATTGTGAATTCAAGCTTAGATTTGAAAAAGTAATTGATTTAAATGTCCCATTTAACGCATGAGTGTTTGCATTGCAATACAGTTAAGTTAGTAGTTAAAACCATTCTGAGTTTTCAAGTTATGAATAACCCCAATTTGTAGAAGGTTATCTGCATTAATTGCTTTGGAGGGCAGAAAGGCAGTAAATAGCAGTAAAAAAACAACTACTATATGTGGATCTACAGATGTGAACTAAAAAGTGACCCCATATGTATCCATGAAGGGTCCCTTCTTGTTGCTATGCAATATTTACATAAATGTAATCATGTTGTATATTGATTTAAATATCATCCTTGTTTTTAGTGCTCAAGTTTTTCCTTGAAAAAGCCCTTGTAGCGAATCATGTAAGGAGGGAGCGGGGTGCACCATTCTTCTTTTTGGATGAAACGTTGATTGATTGCACCTAAAGCTACACCTTGTGATGGTTTTACATTATTTAAAGTGTCTTCAAAATATTCTAATAAAAATACTGTAATTTTTACTGTCATCACATGCGGAAACTAAGAATATTCTTTTTCTTGAAATACTCTCCCTTTAAAACCCCAGTTGTTTCACCCTGTTTAGGGGCAAAACAACTTTTTGTTTTTTGAATATTGGTAAAACATTTCAGCAAAGGAAAATAAAAAACAGGGACAATGCTTGTTCGAACATTACAATTCTGATAGGGCCCCCAAAAAGCCAGAGCCCTGACTGTATGTCTTTACACCATATGTGCTGTATTGTCCTATCAGTGCACAGGACCATTTACCATCATAAATACTGCTCTGTGTGTGGTGCACACAGTGCTGCACACAGTTTGGACACTTGTATTCGAAATGCCAATGTAGCGCATCCATTAGCGAATGCTGTGCATACTGGGTAGCGCTGTAGGCTGCATTATAGTGTGAAACGCTTACTGATTCTGTTTTCCTTCTTTGTTCATATCATGAAACCTTTAATGTTGCTTTATAGCTCATTCTCAGTCATTCTTTTAGTGTTTTGACACTTACTGTTAATAACAAATGAAGCAAGTGATTGACCTTACTTCACCAGATGTAGCAGGGGGTTTTATGTGAGGTAAGGGCCCCCATACACTTTTAGATTTTAAACCGATTGATTTCTAAGTCGATGGACCGGAAATCATTGCTTATCAGTTTCTCTATGTGGGGTTATTTCAATGGCAATTAGATCAATTGAACCAACATTGGTCATAAATTACGATGGAATCTGTATTTTTAGGCCAGTTGGGTGTGCTTTCTCCCTCTTGTCTTGTCTAAGTTGTTTAGCACTGATAGCATTCCTGTGTGTTTGGTATAACAGTGTCAATCACTGCCTATATAGATGATTTGCCTTTTATATGTATTTTTCTTATTATATTAATGTAAAGGATATAATGCCAATTTACAATTGTCAATACTGAACAGTTCAGTTGCATGCCCAAAAATAGATGCTGCCTTTGTTGACATCTAAAAATAATGGATTTCTCAGTATAAATGACATTGAATAATTTTGGCAGTCTGACTCTTATCTGCCTTTTCTAAATGCATATTCTGGGTCAGTGATGCAGGTATTGGCTTCAGTGAGTCAACATAAAAAGCAGGCAAATTGCATGAAACTACTGCTACACATTCTTACAGTATGTATACCTACAGTACCAATAAACTGTGGCTGACCATGGCTGTTTTTTATGAGACTTAATGCATGGTATGTTTATATTGGGATGATTAACTTGTACCCTTGCTGTTGTATGCAGTTGGGTGAGTATACATTTCTTAAACCTTTTAGTGTTTACTTGACACATTGTAAACATCAACAGCTGCCTGCCATATTTTCATTGGAGATCTCGTTTTTGCTTTTCATGGTCCTTTTAGGACATCAGGCTTCATACATGCACTGTGATGTCTGTTATTCTGCTTCATTGCTTATTCCCTCTTTCCACATTTGTATGCGTTGGTCTTCAGTCATATGCACAGCTGTGTCTGTTGTATTAACTGTCAATTCTGTGTGCAGCACTCTGAGATGCTATTTTTTTCTAAATTCCATGGCCAATCTCATTGAAACGCAGCTCAGACAGATATGAGGGCATATTAGTCTTCAGATATAGCGGGCAATTGGCTTACATTTATACTACTTTTAGAAATAAACCACTTTCTCAATAATCACCCTCAGTTTTGTGTATTTCCACAAATAGTGGTAGTGGATACACTTTTTAACCTTTACTGCTTCTATTCTAGTGATCAGGGCCACTAGTTCACAACTCTAAATAATCTTGGCAATCAAAGTTAAAAGTTATGGGCCCAAGATGGCATAAAATATTGAGACAAAATAAATATGTTGTGTTTTCCTACTCTATTCTATATGACATTTTGTATGCTGATTCATTTAGCAAGCACAGAATAATGACTTTGCAGGATCTATTTGATACTGAACAACATTTCTCAGTGGTCCCATACTAATTTAGTAAAGAATTCTCAACCATTTGGGCTATGAACGAAGAGAGTTTGGAGTTCAAGTGATACCCTTTATTGAAGTAATCGAAAAAGCAATCTTTCAGGATGTCTCAGATCCCTTCTTCATGCTTAAGCCAAGACAACTAGAAAGCTTGCTTTTTCAATAAGGCTTAGTTTACACTGTCTGTTCTCGAGCACTCCCTGCAAACAGCTGCAAAATAGTGCAGGCATTTTCAGGTCGTCTAATTTAGGACCCTACAGAAGTCCTTATGGGCAGCAGCCCAAGAATTAACAGGCGGACGCCTAATGTGGTGTCTGCCTGTCGGTCACGTTAAAGGGTCGTTTACATGGTGGTTAAAAACTGCCAGTGTAAATGGACCCTTACTTCAGTTAGCCAATAAAGGGTCTCACTTGAATTCCAAACTCTCTGTATCCATTGACGGTAACATGGTACAACACTCTACTATGGCTATGAACAAGAAAAATCAAGGAGGAAAATTAAAGCAATTTAAATAATTGTGTTTTTAAACACAAGGGACCATAAGATGCACCCCATAGTTTTAAATAGAAAATAAGAGGCAGAGGCAGAGCAGTTGACAAATAAAGTGAATATAAAAAAATGGGCAGGGCTGGGCCATGCATTATTCACCCTATATTCCTCCAACCTAAGCCAAAAGACCAGTGCCAGAAAGCAGGGCTATGTTCCACTCCCTCCAGCCATGCCAAAAAAAAAAACAGTGCCAAGAGGCAGGTCTTATTGAGCCCTCAAGCACTAGGGCATGTACGACTAATGATTTTGTGAAGTCAAGTCATCAGTCACTAGTCCTGGTTGTGACTTCATCACACAGACATCACCTTTCTTGTGGCCAATGCTGAGAGAGAAGGTTTAGTAATGACTGCCAATCTGAGGCAGAGAGTGAGGTCTTGTGCTCTTTTTGCATGCTGACCAGCATGCATACTGTCTCTTCCTCTGATTGCCAGTTTTGACCGGGAAGGAAGGGAGGGCAATTTTTACAAGATACAAGAACAAACATGTATAACAACTTTAAGATTGGCAGTAAACTATTGGTGTTGAGGGGTAGGAAGGGTAAACATCTCCCATTCCCTCCCCTCCAATCAGCATTCAGCGCACACATCTCTCTGTCCGCTGAATGGCAAAAAAACTCAGAGCAGCGACTAGTCAACTCCAAATGTGACTCGACTAGTCCGTTAATGCCCTAGCAAGCACACACACACTAAACCATGAAACTATAGCACCCAGTGTGGAAAAAAAGTGAATGCAAATCAAGTAAACCACAGAAAAACTAATTAGTCTGGTAGGGGTTACCAGTGGGCCAAGCAGCCGAAGCTACCAGGTTCTCCAATTCCTGGAGATTCCAATTCTCCTGAGAGACCACAACCTTGGGATGATTGGGAACCCCATGAGAGAACTTCTCTCATGAAGAGGGTGCCACTCATGGAGAAACGGCCAAAGCCCCCACTTAACAGTCAACATTGCACAAATCAATGGAATTGAAGAGGGATTGAGCAAAAGTCGGTATGCTTACCCTACTGACTAGCAACTGATTTTTTTGCAATGTGTACTTCCTGTACATCTTTCAAACTACATATAAATGCACAACCACATGCCACTGCTGTCATTAAACCACTCTAAACTGAGTACAAGTGCCTAAGCCCTAGGTGCCAACCTGCGGCCCTTTGGGCATTGTTCGGTGGCCCCCCTTGGTTCTCCACATGCGGCACCCAAAACCAAACTGTTAATGCATAGGGCATAGCAACTAACCTGTAACTCACCTGTAAAGTGATCAAACGTTGACCCGGCTTTTCTAAACAACTTTGGCGCTCCTACATCAGTAAAATTGGCAATGTTGATCAGGGAAACCAGGTCTACACATGACTGCTGCACCCAGGGGCAGGAGGGGGGTCCACTGCCTGCTGAGATATGTTGACAGGGGGAGGGCCTCTATCGATGTTATGTGCGGCAATTTAGTAATGCCCAGGGCCACTGTGGCCCTCCATATCAACTCAGTTGCCCACCACTGGCCTAAGCTGTCATTATTTATGGGACTTAAAGCGGACCTACCACGTTGTAGGTCACTTTGCACTATCGGCATCAGGCTGCCAATAGATAGGGCAATCACTGTCCAAAAAGAAAAAAAATAAATCTTAAAGCAGGAAAGATGAGTTTTTCCGAGGTAGCACCTCCCATGCTGTGACGTTGTGCCGCGGTTGCTTGTTAGAGCTGAAAGGGCTGCCGGGAAAACATCAGCTGTGTGTGGGGTCCCATAATGCACTGCTCTGCTTCTGGTCTGTGACTATCACTGTCTCGGAGTGCCATCTGTGAGGTCATTGTGGGGGAAGTGTAGAGGAGACATTGCTGGGACTGGCAGCAGAGGAGGTAATAAGATATATTATATTTCACCCAGTAATCCAGTCATGTCTGTCCTCATCCTCAATGTACCATGATCTGGATGAATGAGAACCTTCCCAGACATGGAAGTGTCATC
>CM070043.1:6036463-6050406 GCA_036250615.1 Ptychadena robeensis
ATCGAGCGGCCATGGAATCCAACTGTGTATGGCTAGCTTAACTCTTTTGCTAACTCTTATGTTCTCTGTGTACTGTTTTGGTATTTGTCATAGTAATCACACTACTTGAACTTGGAGTTTCCAGTTAGACCTAGGGGAATCTCAATCTATTGTGTTATTTTCCGGTGTACATTTAAATGTGGTAATGCTATTCTTACATGCTTACACTGATAGAAAGAACATTGGAATGCCATTTCCCCTTAGTACGATTGTTTTGCTTATTCTATGCGTTAAATACTGGAATTGTTTGACTTTCAATAACTTGTATGTTTTATTCATTCAATAAACTTTAATGATTAAAAAAAAAAAAGACGTAGGGTGTTTGATGCGCCATATGTTCACTAATTGATGTCTGTGCATGAGTCGCCGCAACCTATCTCTTGGTTGAAGGTAGCCTAACCACACCCCTGGACGCATCCACAGTGGGATCAGGACCCCTGCACTAAAGTCAGCCAAGCAATTAGAAACAGTCTCCAGATAGGAGGCCAATGTTGCCAGACTGCCATCCAAGTGCCCCTTGAGAAACAGAAATCTGCCATCCTCACTGCTGCACCGCTCCGTTTCATGCCATGCCACTGATCTGGAAAAAAAGAATACAGACCCCATTTAGACTTTGTGTCAGAACAACAGTGAGCTGCAATAGTGTATTTGTGATCACTCAATTTAGGAATAGCAGACGCCCAAAAGTGTGCACAAATGCATTCTGCGCAGATCCCATAGAAGAATCCTATGTTTCTCTAGGGGGTTTAAGCCCTTAGCGTTGATAAATACAATGTTAATCGCTGATATTGTGTGTACCCCAACCTATCGCCTGGGGAGCGGGCCGGAAATGGTGTTAAAGGGACAATGGGGAAAGGAAGGATGGAGGGGGTAAGGAGACAAACCGAGCCTGGAAAGAGGTAGTCAAGTAAGAAAGTGGAAAGAGAAAAACAAAAACAAATCCACACAAACAACTCTAAAAGGAAACCTCCTGCACAGGCAGAGTAATCTGCTGCCTCGAGTACAAGGCAGGATAGGGCCTAAAATGGGGACAGGGGCCAAACACAGGTGAGCGAATCCCCCCCTCCAATATCCCCTGCCGAACAGTAGCAATAAAACAATGGCAATGATAATAAACTCTGTGAACTCTTTCGAGCTCAATAGCAGTGTCTAGGGGATTGCCCAGAAGCATGTGACTGTGGAGTGCAGCTTGTCAGAACCGGTAGCCTCAGGGACACCCCTGATACGGAGATATTATTTCTCTTGTCAAGGTTCTCAATATCATCATGAGCCAGAAAGTGTAGTGATTTGGGCACTGTGTGTGGTCTGATTGCGCTCCAATTGTGTGACTCTTGCTGCTAGCATTCATAGGTGGCGGCCAGCGAGTCACTTTTAGTTGTCATCCGGCCATATCTAGCCTGATCGCCTGGATGTCTGCCTTATGGGAGGCCTAAAACTTCGCAAGCATGGCCGCCATCTTTACCTTAGAGGGCAGGACTTGGAGCAGGGCTGAAAAGTCTATGCCCGTGGGGGCAATACAGGTGCCCAATGTCTCCACAAGCTTTGAATCGGGTGGCAGCTGAAGTGGGCTGGATCCCCCAGGAGGAAGCATAAGAAGAGGTGAAGTACCTCCTCCCGGAGCAGTGCAGGCCAAGCCTGGCTGAGTTGGCTGGGTGCCATGCAGTCTCCCGACACGTTGGTGGCAGAGGTGGGGGTCCCCACCAAGCTTTCTTGATGTCTCGGATCACCTTTTTAGGCTTAATACATTTCAGATTTTTGAGACTCACATACGGTAAGTAAAAAAGTGAAGCTCCCATACACACTTCGATATGCGGCTGATTTCGCCATAGATCAACCGCATCCAAAGTAAGTGCCGACACACAAAGGGTGCGCGGCCGATTGTCATCATGACCCGCCATGTGTGACGATGTCATCTGCTGGGAGATCTATGAAAAATCTAATCATGCGTGGGGGGTTTTACAAGGACATAAATAAAAAAAATTAAAAAACAACAGTTTTCTCTTGACACACTTGACTGATTGAGGTAAAAGTGAAGGATTTGTGAAGATAGTGAGTGCACACTCGCGCCGCTCCCTGTCGCCCCACAGCTCGCCTGGCCAAAGAACGGACATGTCGGATGTTCTCCGGCCGATGCCATTAACTTCAATGAAGACCGGCGTCTTCATTGAAGATAATGGCCGGCACACAAATGGTGCCCGGCCGATTAAAGCAGCCCCAGAATGCACCGTGATGATGTCATCATGCTGCATTCCAGAGCTCATCTGAGCTCGTCTGTCTGCACCCGTCTGTGGGTGTATGGCAGGCTTTAGGAAGAGTTATTGGAGTAATAGACAAAGAGATAAGAGGTATTGTGAGAAGTTCCCTAAACAGCCCACAACACAATGGAACATCTCCTTGCATGCAGAGCAGGTGTGGGAGGTGTACCCATATACACAGCACTGATAGAGTACCGGTACCAGGATCACAGCTGGAATATAGAGTACAGGTAATGTTTTTTTGCAGATGCTCAAATGTGGTGTGCTTAATATCATGCAAAAATTCCCTACAGGACTCTATGTTGGGTTAACAAGCCAAACTCTTCGCCAATGGATGAGCCTGCATAGGTCCACCATGATAAACAGGAAAACAGATGTCCCTGTAGGAGCTCATTTCTGCAGCACAGGGCACAGCATAACAGATTTTAGGATTATGGCACTGATGGGGAATTTTAAATCACAGGCTGGAATGGGAATGCAAATTTACACAGAAATTCAAAACTCTGAAGTATGGCCTGAAGAAGAAATTGATGTGCCGCTATGACTTCAACTGAAATTCTAACCACTGGAAATAAAACAATTTTTTTTCCAATACTGAAAGAACTCTTCATCATGGAACAACTGCTGTGTCTGGACTCCATATGTTTTAGTCAATTAACTCTGCTTTAGCTTTGATCATTTACTTTGCACCTTGCTATCTAGGCTTCTCTATAAAAAAAACTTTTTAGACATTATTAAATAAAAATAAAGGAGTTAAATATTTGGCCAGGACCTCTTATCTCTATGTCTATTACCCCAATAAACTGCTAAATGAGCAATTAGTGCAACATGAGACGTTGGCCTATTTTCGGACTTTTGCACAATAGACCTGTCATAGGGTCGTTATGATCCTTGAGCGCCTGCACAAGTTTGCAGGTGCTCGAAACAGGCCATTTCCCAGGAAAGTAAATCTAGCCTTATGCCTGACTTACACACCCCGATGGGTGCAGACAGACCAGCTCAGATGAGCTCCGGAATGCAAACGTGATGACATCATCACGTTTGCATCCTGATGCATTATGAGGCTGCACTAGTCGGCCGGCACCCTTTGTGTGCCAGCCATTAGCTTCAATTAAGACGCCGGTCTTCATTGAAGTTAAAGGCATCGGCTTCCATCGGCCAGAGATTATCGGACATGTCCGTCAGGGATCTGTCGCCCCATGTGGGCACATGTCGATAAGCGGCCGATTTTTCCGCTGACCGACGGCGCGAGCATAATGCTTCCTAACCAACCACTATCTCCACCAGCCCTTCACTTTCACCTCAATTAGTCAAGTGTGTCAAGAAAAAAAACTGTTGTTTTTATTCAAATATTTACATCCTTGTGACTTTGTGTATAAATGTGAGTCTGAAAAACCAGAATTTCATTAAGCCTGAAGAAGGGATTGGAGACATCTTGAAAGCTTGCTTTTCTAATGACTTCAATAAGACAATAAAGGGTATCACTTTGCAAACCCCAATCTAAACTCTGGAGTACAATGTGTTCATAAACAACACTTGGTGGTTTCATTAACCCGAAACCCGCTTTACTGTAGAGAAGCCGAAATGACTGCCTGTGGCAGAAAATGTGTTACATTATGGAATATATTCCTTCTTTTCATATTCATAGTATGGGGGACAGTGTAGCTTTGGCACAAGTATTCTTTTAAGTCATGCCCTCTCCCTCCTGAATGTAGTGCACTTTGCCCATAACTTACCTCTGACCTCATTCTAGCAATCTTTTCTGTGTGCCACTGCTAAAGGTAGCAATACAGATTTTTGATCACTGCGGCGATCGATCGGCAATCAATCGGGTTGTGCCTCAACCAAACAAAATCGGAATCGACTGAAAATAGAATCGGACATTGAACCAACATGTTGTTTTTTTTTTTTGGTCGATCGTTTGGCAATTGGAGTACGTTGGTGGACCCATAGCCCTATGCAGCAGCCTTTCCGATCGATGGATTTTGTGGAATCTGCCATTTTGGAGATCGGATCATCGGCCACAAATTGGATTCCTAAGGTGGTGTTGCATCGATTCCTTATCTGATCGCCTGAAAAGATCAGATCGGCACTTGATCAATGACAAATCGACCCGTGTATGGCTACCTTAGAAGCACAATGGGCTTTTCTTCAAAATGGTCCTGCTGGGTAATCCTCTTCTTTCAGGTGGAAGAACCAAAAGTAATCCAAATCGGAAAAAAATAGAAAAGTGAACGTTGGTATATTTTAGTAGATCATTTAAGTATCTGGTGGTTTTTCTTGGTAGTTATTGGTATTTTTCTTGGTAGATTGTACTGTGGAGCATGTGTATAAGGCTAAGAAAAGGAATTGATCAGTTGTGAATCAATCAAATGATGTGTTCCAAAATGATCGTTCTGTGTGTTTAAGTCAGAGATCCCAATACCAATCTTGTGTAGATACACATACAGTGGATATACACACCCCTGGTAAAATGTCAGGTTCCTGTGCTGTACAAAAATGAGACAAAGCTAATTCATTTCAGAACTTTTGCCAGCTTTAATTTGACCTATAAACTGTACCACTCAAATGAAATACAAACTGAAATCTTTTAGGTGGAGGGAAGAAAATATTAAAAAATAATATGTTGCAATATGTTGCAGTGCAAATCTTTAAACTAATACTTTGTTAAAGCACCTTTTGATTGGTATGATTGATTGGTATTAATCTATCAGCATGGCACATTTTGGCAGAAACACTCCAAACCTGTGCATAGCCCTCTTGAGATCAACCCACAGATGTGCAGTCATATCCAGGTCTGGGCCATTCCAAAACTTTAATCTTCTTCTGCTGAAGCCATTCCTTTTTTTGGATTGCATGTATGCTTTGGGTCGTTGTCATGCTAAAAGATGAAGTTCCTCTTCATGGTCAGCTTTCTATCAAAAGCCTGAAGGTTTAGTGCCAATATTGACTGGTATTTGGATACCCTCTATCTTAACTAAGGCCCCAGTTCCAGCTGAAGAGTCCTCCAGCTGAAGAGTCAGACCATAACACCTTTTCCCACATGCTTTTGGGAGACTTCAGATGTGTTTTTGCAAAATATAGTCTGGTGTGGAAGGCTTTTGTCTTGCCAGTCTACCCCATAGCCCAGACATATGAAGAATGTGGGAGATTTTTGTCACATGTGCCACACAGCCAGTGCTTCACAAATATTCCTGCAGCTCCTTTAATGTTGCTGTAGGCCTCTTGGTAGCCTACCCGACCAACTTTCTTCTCGTCTTCTTATCGATTTTGGAGGAACGTCCAGTTCTTGGTAATGTCACTGATTTTCTCCACTTGATGATGACTGTTTTCACTGTGTTCCATAATATGTAATGCCTTGGAAATTTTTTTGTACCCTTCTCCTGACCGATATCTTTTAACAATGAGATCCCTCTGATGATTTGGAAGCTCTCTGTGGACCATGGCTTTTGCTGTGGGATGCGACTAAAGACATTTCTGGAAAGACCAACTAGAGCAGCTGAACATTATTTGGGGTTAATCAGGGTCACTGTAAGGCTAAGTTTATACTGGCGGTTTTTTACCACCAGGTAAACGACCGTTTAGCGTGACCGACCGGCGGACGCCACATTAGGCATCCGCCGGTCGTTTTTCAGGCGGCCGTCCCATAGAAAGTCTATGGGGTCCTTAATTAGACGCCCTGTAATCGCCTGCACTATTGTGCAGACGACTACAGGGAGTCGTTTATCCCACAGCTGCGGGAGCGCACTGGCGGTTTCCAAGCTGCCAGCAGCTCGGGAATCGCCAGTGTAAACTCAGCCTAAATGGCAGGTTTATGCTGACTCCTATTTAGCATGATTTGGAATGTGATTGCTTATTTCTGAACACAGCTATACCCCAGTTAGAAGAGGGTGTACACACTTATGCATTGTTACCACATAATTGTATTTATTTTTTAGTTTTTCTACTAGATTTCAGTTTGTTTTTCAATTGAGTGGTACAGTTTATAGGTCTCATTTTTGTACAGCACAGGAACCTGAGATTTTACCAGGGGTGTGTAGACTTTTTATATCCACTGTATACTATCAAATTCATATGGGAAGATCACCTGCTGTTTACTTTCACACGTGCATGCACAACTTTAAAAAAATGATTTCCCCTAGAAACTATTATGTGTGCCAGAAAATAGAATACAATTTTCTATTTCCTTTTAGGGGTCATATTTGAGGGACAACATATGACTCTGAAGTCTGATAAAAGGAATTATATTTTTGTCTCAGGGCAGCAGTCAACGTACGGAACAAACTAAGGCATCACGCCAGCAATCGGGCTATCGGTCATCTACGACCTCCAGTGCTAACAAACGCCAAACACAACCAACCTCCATACAAACACGGTCACAAGCCCAGCAAAGGGAGAAACCACCGAACGCGGAGAATACTATACCGATAGATACATCACAACAATCAAATACGCTATCTAGACCAGTGATACCTGATAACGCTCCTCCAAGCAGTAGCCATTTTTTAGACTGGGCCAAGCCGCATCCAAGACTGAACCCTGTATTAGCAGGACAACTCAAAGTAATGGACAAACCACCACCATCGGAACTAACCAACAAAACTTAAATACTCAACGTGAAATCGTTAATATATCTTCTCATTCACTTACTCAACTTCAATATGATAATTTATCTTTGGGGCTGGGGTTCTGCTCGGAACAGAACATTCACAGTCTTAAAAGACCTACACCTATTTGCTCGCAAACTGACTCTAAAGGGCATGTTCTCAGATACCCCCCCCAACCAGACTCTCCTCCACCCGTGGACTACAAAGGATGGAAAGTCAAGGATTTCAAAACACTCGGGGGGAAAGATCGGGGCTTTCGTCTCTGATACCCCGTCGATTACTTTCCGGAGAGCAAGATCTATCCGAGATAGACTTATCCACAGCCACTACCAGCCAACAAAACGGAAAATCAGAGAATCGAGGTTGGGAACTTTTCCATGTGGGAGGAAAAATGTAGTTACTGTCCTTACATCAACACAGAAACGAGCATCTATCTACCCAATGGGGAACGCTTTAAACCCAAACACTACTCAGACTGTTTAACACAGGGAGTGGTGTACTTCACATCCTGTACATGTGGTGCCTATGAAACGCCCTCTTTGGGCGAGATTGTATGAACACCTTCACGACATAGAAATTGGGGACCTGAACAGACCCTGGGAGAAACATTATGCCCAATTACATAATTATACTAATACTGAAATTAAGATCTTTGTCCTGGAAAGAGTCCATACCCCAATACGTGGGGGCAACACGGACCAACTACTATTACAGAAAGAAACCCGTTGGATTTATCTGCTGAAGGCCATGGACTTTCCAGGCCTCAACGAGGCCATTAGTTTTAAATGTTTCCTGTAAATTACCTGATATCATAAAAACCCGTACCATAGGTTGCCCATGCCTTTGCATTTACCAATCGGTTGCCCAATAGATCTAGATAGTACCATCATGCTTCTCGCTACATATTCAGTACTCCTTCCCCTTCCTAATCCAGTCCCAGGCTATCCCTACCCCTTCGTCATTTCCTTTGTTCCATGCCGTTTTGTTTTTTTTGGTCCCCCTCCAACACCCCCCCTCCCCTTTCCTGCTACCATGGAGATTTTTCAGTGCTCCCCAGAGCATGTCACCTTAGACTCATCCATGACAATCATTAGATGGAAATTACCCTAAGGGTTAAATAATACGTACCCTCAATCTTTAATGTAATACCTTCTCCGACCCGCAGAGTTACCCATTAATTACCTTCACAGGGACTCTTTTACTTCCCTGGTTTAAACTACAACCCGTGATAGGGTTCAACTTTACTTTCTCAATTCGTTTAATCAATTATAATTGTTCTTCGTTGTTACTATGTATAGGTACCTAGGGAGAGATAATTCCCCTCTCTCCCCTCTCCTATCTTGTATATTAATGCCTGATATCATATGTATCTCTTTTGTGTTACTTGATTATATATGAGTAGTGTAACGTACACATGTCTCGTCAAACTAAAAGTGACAGGTTGACACGCCCCTTTCCCACCCATAACCCCTCCCACCCCGCCCCAAACACGCCTAAAGTACGCCCCTTATAATATCCTTAATGTAATATTGTAGCAATACAATGTAAGATATAGATGCAGTAATGGCCGCAGACCGAACTAATCGCATCCTGTATTTGTCTGTTTTGATACCTTATAAGCGATGAATTTTTAGACAAAAATTTCATAAATTCATTGGGAAATAGTTCATTCTCCGGCGATAATCCATAGCTATCAAAAAAAATTGACACATCATTCGCACACACTATAATTAAAACCCAGTGCTTTCCCCGCTGCTGCGATTTGTCCGTGTTTACAATATAGGCCGCTGGGCGGTCTATGATGGTATTTCTCGGTAATAAATCACAAGGAAATACGCCTTTAAATACGTGTCGTGCTTGAAAGTGCACTTTGATAACGCTGGTAATTTCATAGTTATTCATTTTTACTGGAAATCATATAAAACCTCCCTTCTATTATTTATTTCAATAATATTCTCATGAACTGAGTACACAATCATATTAATAGTGTTTTGCGCCGGTTCCGCAAATCGCACTTCGGCTCTGAGGTTTCCAGTTTTTACTAGAGAAAAATGTCCTCCAGGTTCTTGATCCGGTGACAAATCAAAAGCAAACAAAGTGTAGCCGTTCAAAAATTCTGACCGATCCACGGATAAAGCGCTGTCCGCCTTTTGTTTACCCGAAATATGTACGAGCGACATATATTCACGAACAGCCGATTCACCTTGAAAATTAGGCTGAAATGGCTTTGCCGGTATTTGTTGTCTGTCCAAATATAAGGCAGCATAATTCACATTATAGTGATTGAAGCACAAAGGGTTTCTTTGGTAATTCCCGGAAAACGAGTCGTTGTCCACAAACGCTAGTATTACTGTTTTTGGAATGTTACCGAGAAAGAGGTTCTCGTGGTTAGATATGCGGGTGCCTGCCGGGATACTGTACACTTTAAGGGACGCTCGATCGACCGAATACTTTGCGTTAGCGGTTAACAGGGCACGACTGTGGCCGATTCTCACAGCTGGAGATACTTGAACTCTTTTGACAAACAGCGAAGCGTGTTGTATTTGAACCTTAAAATGCCCCGCTTCAGCCGACATAAGGCAGAAAAAATCTTTATTTCTGGTCAACTTTATCTTTAGGTCTAGGCTGTTCAGTATCAGCTTCGGTTGATTAAATATATCGGCGTAAATGGGGCCCATTAATTCCACACTTCTGGAGCGCGCGATATACTGAGCTCTCTTGCTGAAACCAACATTTCGGCCGTCGAGATTCCGGTCGTCATGATGCCCGGCTGTGTCTTTATAGAATAAACCGGCTGTAAATTGCGACGCCAAAGTTTGTGAATTATAATTTATTAGGGATTCAATGTACGCTCTATACATATAGAGGTTGTCGCTTCGTGGAATCAATGTGTCGCCCAGCGTTATGTCCAATTGGTTAAAAAGGCTAGCAATAGGGTAGTTAATAAAGGCCACACGTGATCCGTCAGGTATGGGTGTGTTATCCGGGTTAACGATTCGGCAAACGACGTGTAACAGAGTGTTATTGAGGTCGTAATAATATTCACCGCTGCCCGAGATGAAAAACTTCGAAGGCGCATTGTCGGCAATGGCCACAATTGGTTGTACCTCCACATAAAGTGATTTTTCTATGCTTGTCTGCGTAGGCGGTATTTGAAATATATCCAACTCAGATTTGGCGTACTCAGCGGATGCGTCATGAACAAAAGCCATAGCTCGCGATTAGAAGATGTCGCTCGGTGAACGACTCCTTGTTTTCTGGCGGCAGCGTCTCTTAGGCGCAGACACTTTATTCATAAAAGGTGGCAGGATGATGCCGTCGAGGGGTCGTTTTCTCTTCCTCGTTTCTTTACGAATTTGCACAACGCCAGAACCTTCCTGGGCTTGATTAGATCTATTGATTCGATCCATGACGGCTGTCGATGTCGTAGCTATGACATCTTTAGCGATGTTTCTGGCCGCTGTTTTCACATGCGGCTTTACAAGTTCCACACCTTTCTTGAATAGGGGAACGACTCGTCGGAACAGACCCCGAAACAAACCAGCAAGCCCAGAACCGTGCATGAATTCGGCGCTGTGGAAACCATCCAAGCCATGACCCGCTTGTGATATATAGTATTGGGTATACGCATCCGGGTCACCGTACACTCTCTGGGACAACATTTTTAATGCGTCGTCACCGATCGCAGTCTAAAGTGTAATCATGCAATAGTTTTCCCGTATTTGAATTTAACAGGTTTCGCTTGGTCCGTAAGTATCGTTATTGTAATGGTATCAAAGTGTTGTTTGCAGAGCGGTATATAGTCCGGACGGTTATACTTTTGCGTTACTATTTCCCCATTTTTGCCGCTTATTTCAACAGTTCTTAATAGTTGTACGTAGCTATCACCAACAAGTTGGTGTTGGATTATATCAGAATAAACAAACATTGTATAGAACCCGGCTTTGATATCTGGGTGAAGTTTTTTCTGTATAGGTAAAGTCTCATTCTCTACATCGGCAACAGTTGTTAAATCTTTGTTGAAAACCTCTAAAAAAGGCAAGCCAGAAGCGTCGTAACGCATGACGTATTGCAACGGGCTGCCTGCAATCTTGTTCGGCCCATCACGCGCAAGACGAGGCAACCCCAATATACCGCCCAACTTATCGCATGGAACAAACTTGTAAATGTCCGATTTTGTTACATAAACAGTTCTTTCAATTTCGTCATATCTTAGTCGCAGGTGATCCGGAGGGATTTTTGCAGATTCAAGTTTGTTATTAATGGCTTTGACCAGTTCATGCATGTGATGGTAATACCCTGATTTAACAAAAAATTCTCTGATAGGGTCACCCTTTGTCACGATGTAAAAAAGACCATCCCCCGGCTCAAAGGTATTCCATGTAAGAGGGTACTGAATCTCAACTAATGCCACTTCATAAGAGCCGCGTAGATTGACAGCTTTTGCTAATTTAGTGGTATAATCAGCGATGGTATTGTCGGGGTAAAGCTTAGCCGACGCATTGCAGGGGAGCGTAATAAAAAACGCTTTGTCTTCCATGGCTTACGCGTTCAACAGCTGCTTTTCTGGTACCCAAGAGTTAAACTTTACAGGATAACCGACCCACTTTTCGAAATACAAGGTGTTTCCCCTAACTTTCTTCTTTTTGACAATTTTTTCGATCCGGTAAACGCGATGTTTATCGAGGGGGACTTTTTGAACCTCTTCAGTGTAGAAGGAACCTTCAATGACCTCCCCAGACAGATCTTTCAACTTATAAAGGGGCCTGAGCCCTTTAGTGTTTATAGCGTAGATGGTAAATATTTCATCTGTGTAGGTTTGTTCATAACCCTTTGTAAATGTCCCCTTATAGCGCACAATTCTGACGTGTCGCCTATTTTCAGTAAGGGTTTAACTTTTTTAACATCCGTGTAAGCGCCGTAGATATTTTTTCAAATGATCAAAGAGTTCTCTTTTGACACATCAACGGGCCGACACCTTATAGTTCTGTGATACACGTGATTATAACTATGAACCAGGTCTTGCAACTTGTCGATGTATCTGTATGTGTTTTTTTCTCTAAGATAACGCCACATCCTTGTTTTCAGAGTTCTATTAAAACGCTCCACGAGCGACGCTTTAACCGTGTTTGTCGTTAAAAAATGGTGTATTTTAAAGTCGGCACAAAGTTTTCTCATAGGTTTGTTTATAAACTCTTTACCACGATCCGTCTGAAGCTTTTTGGGGGTCCGATCGCTGATTCTAAATATCAGCTCAAAAGCAGCAGCTACTGTTGCGCCTGATTTATTTGAAATTCCAGACACCCAAGCATATTTCGAAAGAATGTCAATAACCGTTATCAAGTATTTAACACCGTTGTTTTCTTTCGAAAAGTCTATCATTGACACAAGATCAGTCTGCCATTGACTATCTATATCGAACACAACGACTTTGTTTCTTTTAAATGATTTTTTCACTGGTTTGTACAAAGTGTATGTGTCCTCGTTGTTTAACCAATTTTTTACAGAGTCTCTTCTTACACCGAATTTTCTTACTTCTCTGAATAAGGCGTCAACGCCGCCGTACGAGCCGACAGTTTTTGGTGTGTAGTACTGTTTTCTCAATATTTCAGCGTTTGCAGGCATTTTACCAACGTTTCTAAGAATGTCTAACCCCGATGAGGTCTAAAGATGTCTGCAAGTATAGCTTTTCAAGATAATTGATTTATGCACATCCATACATAACTTTACTTATAAACTTAATAAAAAAGACAGACGACAAATGTAATTAAAATAATGTTCTTTATATAAAATTTTTAAACAAAATCAAGATAGGGTATAACATACAAAGGTATGCATACATTTTTAAATTATCGAGACGTTCTTGTGTTTTTGTATTACCGATTACCGTAGAGGGCACGTTCAGTTCAGCGATGGTATCCATGAAGACTTCCCAACCGCGCGGTGCTTTAGATTTAGTTAAGCCGTGACTCTGTGTCGCTGTGCGGATGAGATCGATGATGTTGGAGCCGGGTATAGTTTGGTCTTTGTATATAAATTCGCCCCTAGCGTTCCAAGAGGCCTTGTTGTCTGATCGGAGCAGTTTATTCAACAAAAGTTCGGCATTTTTTCTAAACCTTATATTAACATTATCAAGTATTTCTTTAAGATCTGAGGCGTTAGAAAAATCAACTGGCGTTTGTTGCGGATCAGGCTGCGGCTGTGTAATCAAAGTTAAGGTTAACATTTCTTTCTGTTTGGTGAGCGTCAGGTATCTCTGTAACACGGCAGTGTATTTCTTAATTTTTTCATCGTCTGAAAGATCATTTCTGTTAAGTATTTCGCTAATTTTCCCATCTAAACGCTGCGTAGCAGCTTGGCGGATGTCGGGCGTGTCTACAACGGGTTTTTTAAGCCGATCCAATTCTTGTTTTGAAACCAAGAACATTTTCTCAGCGTACTCCATTATGAGCCCCCGTTTCTATTCGCTATCAGGCTTGTTATTAAAGGGATTGCAACGCTTAACAGAGCACCTATGAAACCGCCACTCTGGTTCACAATGCGTTTCTTGCCTTTGATGGAGAATGTTTTATCGCTTAATTTCTTTATAGCTCTACGCCACTTTTTTTGGTGCGCTCCAAGAGGAATCTTCCCTTTAAGGATGTTGAGAGCTATCTCACCAATAGCGGATATCAAATCATTGCTGGCGTTGCGTAATATAGATTTAGGGACCGTTGGTTTTGTTTTCACCAACGCTTTTAAAAGATCCCAATTACGCCAGATCCGGCTAGACATCTTGACTGTAGCGATGTTGTTAACAAGAATGATCTTTTCGAGGAGAGAATTACATTTTAGAGCTTTTTTTTACACACGTATGCCACCGGAAGATCTTTCGGGAACAAACCGGCTCTTAGCCGTAGTTCCTCAGGCGTGTCAGATCTTAAATCGTAGCGTCTTCAAAAGCTTCTAAAAAGAAACGTGTTTTACCAGGGTACATTTGCCACGCCAGTGTAATAACCTGTAATTTATCGCGAGGATTCTTAAAAAGGACCATGTATTTAGT
>CM070043.1:6050506-6062022 GCA_036250615.1 Ptychadena robeensis
ACTGGGGTCTCAGTGGCTCAGGCGCTCCAGATGTGGCAACGTTTCGGCTGGCTCGGCAACTGCCAGGAAAGCCAGTGGGTGCCGGTGCAGCGTCTCCAGTGCCTAGGCGTGGTCTTCGACGCGGTAAGGGGGATACTAACTCTTCCTGGTCGGAAGCTGTGCCAGATTCAGACATGGACGAAGAGCGTGATAGAGTGCCCTGTGTATGAGGTTGATCGGCATGTGTACGGCAGCCTTTCCGGCGGTGCCCTGGGCCAGTTGGCTCCGGAGACTTTTCCTTCGTCAGTGGGGCAACGGGTCGCTGACCCGACCAATCGCGGTACCACGAGTAGTACGCAGGTCTCTCCTGTGATGGTTGGTTTCGGAGAATCTGAGCAGGGGCAACCCTATCGGTCCGACGTCAGAGGTAGTGGTCTCAACAGATGCGAGCCTGGCAGGCTGGGGTGCTCACTGGCAGGGGGGCCAGGCCCAGGGCCGATGGGGCCCTCGCATTTCGGAGGCATCCGATCATCTGGAGCTGCTGGCGGGTCTGTATGCGTTGCACAATTTCAGAACGAGCTTCAGGGTTCCAGGGTGCGGATCCTTTTGGACCATGTGAACGTGGTGGCGTACATAGCAGGGCATGGGGGGACCAGGTACCCGATGCTCTTACAGATTGCAGGGAGAATCTTTGTCTGGGAGACGCCTCTGCAGTCGTTTGGGGCATCCTCTCTTCCAGGGGCGCGGAACCAGGTGGCAGATAGGCTCAGCCGGGTGTTTCTGGATCCGAACGAATGGAGCATACGGCCTGCCTACCTGGAGCCAGTCTTTGCGAGATGGGGGATGCCGGTCATCGACCTCATGGCTACGGCCGCCAATGCACAGGTGCCACGGTTTTACGCGTGGTGTCCGGATCCTCGGGCCATAGCCCAAGAGGCCTTGGCCTGGACGTGGGGGTCTCAGCTGGTCTACATCTTTCCTCCTTTGTCTCGGGCACTCAAGGTCCTCTTGAAGATCCGGGCCGAGGGGGTGGAGGCCATGGTGGTTCTCCCGTTTATGCCGCGCTGTCCGTGTTTTCCCCTTCTGTGGGCAAGGACGACCGAAGCGCCAATCCCTTTCCCGTTGAAACCGGGTCTGTTGCTACAGCGCGGTGTGAAGCATCACGACGTGCGGTCCCTGACGTTGAGGGTCTGGAGGTGGAGTGGCACAGGTTTCAATGCCGGGCCATTCCCGACTCGGGCTCTCGACTCTGTTGGTGGCTAGACGGAGTTCTGCCATTCGTGCGTGCCAGAGGGTCTGGGCAGCTTTCGGGCACTTTTGCCTCACGCGCTCGCTTTGATCCAGTCTCCCCGACGAGTCCACTGGGGTTGCACTTCTTCAGAGGGGGTTGGTGAAGGGTCTCGGCCTGAGTTCCCTGACAGTCCGAGTCTCGGCTTTGTCGGCCGTCGCGGGGGTTCGTTGGGCGGAGGTTCGTTGGGCGGAGGTTCGTCTGATCGCCCAATTCCTGCAGGCGGCTGTGAAATTGCGCCCTCCTCATGGGATCCTGTTCCCGAAGGGGGATCTGCCGTTGGTGTTGCGAGCACTCCTCTGGCCTCCGTTTGGGCAGGCGGTTTCTATATCCTTGTGGCATCTCTCCCTCCCTTGCGGTTTCTGGTAGCGGTGGCTTCAGCGCGCTGGGGGTTGGAGTTCTGCGCTTTCTCCGGGTAGGAGCTGTTTTGTCCCTTTTACCCGGGCGGAGTCGTGCTCCGGCCAGTGCCGGCATCTCTGCCCGCGGTTCTGTCTCCATTTCCATCTTGACTGGGCGGCGGTATTCTCTGCCTTCTCTGCCGAAACGGGTGACGGGGATGAGTTGGTGTGCTTGGAGGTGGTACATCTTCTATCCGTATATGTTTCTCGGCCTGCTTCTTGGCGCTGGTGTGACAACTTGTTCATCTATCCTACGGGGCTCCGTAGGGCCATCCGGTCCCTCCACGGACTGTGTCGGCATGGTTGGTCGAGTCCATTCAGCTGGCTTTTGGGGCGGCAGGCCTTCCTGCCCCTTCCATAGTTCGCGCTCCCTCGACTGGGGCGTGGCGGCGTCCTGGACGTCCTTCCCAAGGTGTCGGCTGCGGTGGTCTGTAAGGCTGCGGCCTGGTCCTCGACCGTTTCCTTCATCCGGCATTATCGGCTGGTGGTGTCTACGGACCCGCAAGATTCATTGAGTTCTGCCATTCTGTCGGCAGCTTTGTCATAATAGATGTGATGTTCTTTTTGCAGTATTTCGGTTTCCTCTGGTTGTTCGGGTGTTCGTTGCCCGCCCAGGGAGTATAGATTGTTAAGTCCCGTGGTGGGCTGACATGAGGTGAGCCAGGAATATGGAAAATTGTTTTCATACTTACCTGTAATTTTCCTTTCCTGGCTTACACCTCTTGTCAGCCCTAGTTCCCCCCCGGTTTGGAGCGAGTCTTGTTACTGAACATCCGAACGGCTGGAGGTGAGAGGATTTTATAGAGCTTGTTATGGGATGTCCTAGGGGGTCAAGGGGAGGAGTGACCCGTGGTGGGCTGACATGAGGTGTAAGCCAGGAAAGGAAAATTACAGGTAAGTATGAAAAATTTTTCCATAATCTTATCAGTTATAAACTGACACTGACTTATAAAATAGCAGCCAATTTTTTTTTTATTGCTTGAAAAAGATTAGGACTAGTTTAAACGATGGAGTGCCTCACCCACCTTACATAAGACAGTTTTACTGTTATCATATATAAAGCAACACGTTCCATGTGCAAACAACCACTTATTCAGGGAATGGTACATGGTTGTGGAGGTTGAAGAAAATATTCGGTGCTCACCAGTATCCCAGTCCAACTTATAGAAGTCTTCTCCATCCAGTGCCACCTATCCATCATTTAATAATATATATCATTCACCATTATATTACTCTGTGGGGGTAAAATTGTTTACTTATCTTCTGTAATTTTCAGTTCTTGATGCCTACTCATGGCAGCATACAGTGTTATTGGGTCATAGTAAACACTATAAGGGATTCAGGAAATATAATAATATATTTAGGAGGCCACAGTTAACAGTGAGGATTAGTATGACAACTTATTGAAGATATAGTAGAGTAGGCTTGGACACAAGTTGTTATATATTGACCTGGAAAGGCAGCTAAATTAATTTAAATAATTACATAGGAGCACAGTATAAAACCAGTTGAGTGTCCCTTGAGTAGAAGATGCTCCCATACCTTCCTCCTCTTCGATAGGGTTACAATCCAAGGGGGGTCACCCATCACAGAACCAACATAAAAATATAAGAAGTGGCATAGGGCAGGATCAGGACTCACCATATGAGAAACTGGGAATTTTAGGGAACTGGAAATTCAAATTGCTGCTCATGACCTACATCTGGAAATGCCAAGTGCCTGGCGTTTCTGCTATTCCTTTGGTTTTAGAATTTCAAAGACAAATATGCAGACCTGTATGGTAGCCCAACTTATCATTTATAGTAAAGAAGCAACTAGAATAAAGGTCATTGCTTAATAAATGTAACCTGCTGAGTAATCAACAGTGGAAATCTTCTGGTTTCTGCTATTACATTATATATTATACCATTTATACCATACACCTTATAGTCACGGTCTGCTCAAAAACAGATATCTGAGCACAGCTATGTCTAGAGCAGCAGAAAACATTTCATGCGCGCAGTGTAAATATATCACCACACCGTTAATCCTGAAATGATGAGGCTGAGTACACATGGGTTGATCTCCATTAATAACAAACTGCTAAATTCCCAAATTGCAAATGTCTCTCTTAAGACAAAAATCCACAATGCTTAGTAACCATGTTCTGGATCCGCTAAGGTTGTTGAACCTGGTGGACATCTACAGAAACTGTTTAGTTGCTATTAACAGAAGTACAAAAAAATATCTATGGGAAGGGGAGAAAAATAACTAAAGAAGAGATGGCAACACTTCACACCAAACACTAGTCATCAGTTCCTTGGTGCAATGGGGGTAGGGGTTGGCCAAGAGAGTTTTGAAGTAGGAGATGGGGCTGGATGAAATATATGGATGTGGAATGATGAGACCAAGGATACAGCGTGATGGTAGATAGATATATAAAATACACCAAATCAGGATACAACAGCCTTTCATCTGGACCTCATTGTATGTTGGCAGAAGATATATGTTCTCTGGTTTACAATACCTTACGATAAAAAAAATCCATGTTACCCCCACCATATATCATGACCACCTCAGGAGCCCCCATGAGGTGTCTAATCCTACCCTGACCACATACCACAATTTTGCCCTTTTTCTGGAAACGGGCACATGTATATACTCCCTCTTCTATATATAAAGCACACATTGGCCAATCATTGGACTTCAAGACCCTTTTGTGAGTTGCACACATTGTCCTACCGACTTTTAGAAAGCTAGGATTTGTAAAGGGGTGGTATGGAGTGAACATAAGATATGAACCTGGAGGTACCTGCTGAGCAGCGTGTCTATTACTTTGTGTAGTGTAGTCATAGTACAGGTCCACTTGGTAGTCCCTGTATTGGTCATGACTTCCTCAACTCAATATGTGGGACCTCTTGTATCCATTGAAATGAACATATATAGTTAATGATGTGCTCTGAACGCTCCATCGACAGACTACCCTGATAGCAATCAGATCATACATACAGGAATGGCCACCCTCCAAAATCTATAGGTGTGATAAAAGTGGCAATATAGATTAGAGTTGGAGCGGACCATGTATTGGAATGATCAATTTGCTCTAGTGTACCTCCCATTAATTGGACATTAAAGTGCAAAACATAATTTAAAGGCAATGAGTTTCTAATCCATGAATACAATAAAATATATATTTTTGTGTGTGCATTGGCAGCTGCGGCAAGTCAGATGGGCCCCCGTCATGTCCTGGCTGGACATCCACCATCATCTAACTCTTACCTCCCCAGCCTGTCCCATCCAGGCCAAATTAGATTTGAGTCATGGAGGTTCACCATTATATTGCCTAGTGTGGTCTTCATCCAAATCAATAACCTGTTTAGGACAGCCACCCATCAGGCATTTATAAAACCCCTCTACAGGGGCATCCAACTGAGCCAAAGTGCACTGATCATTGAACATGATTAGCATATTGATCCCCTTAACAGGACACAGCAAAGCAGATAGGCAATATAAAAGTTACAGGTTGTATCTGAACCATGAGCCAAAAGAACATTTTGGATAAAGATATTATTTTTTGGATAGCTGAATACTTGAACATGTCTCTATCTTATCGGATAGGTTAGCCAGAGTATGGTGAAGCCTGTGTAAGCAGGGAGGGCTTTGGTTGGCGGAGCAGCACTTCTGAAAGCTTTTGTTCCAATTGGAAAGCAAATATTAATAAAGTTGATGATAGATATTAGTAAATAGTCTGACATACAGGTTCTGTCAGAACTAGCTCACCATTAGTTAATTTATAGGCATATAGACCAAGCACCGACTATAGAGCCCAACAGTATTGGTATCCCACCTCTTTCTGGTATATTGAAGTTTAGATACAAATAACATTTGGAAAATACTTTCATATACATTTAATGTGTGTATAGATTTAGAACCCTATGAACACACCTTTCTATTGCAATACATGAAGGGGAAGGGCAATGTTTTCGTAACTGTAGAACAACTTTGATTCTCAAGAATGCTCATGTGGCAGGATCATTTCCTAGTAGATATTGGACTATTACTTCATCTGTCCATCTTTTGGAGGAGATGAGAGTCAATTTCCTAACACCGACCCCTTCTACATTGGACACTATTGGTCTTTATTCTTCTGACTTATATCCTATATTCTGGTTCTACAAGCCTCTGCTCAGGATTTTACATACATTTTTATGTAGGTGCACTGGTAGTCTTTTGGGGCTGCTGATATCACATCCAAATAGTGGCGCCGAGCTTATGATCTTAAGCCCCCCATAGACAGGCAGACTCCTCCATACAACTTTCATGAGACTTACCAACAACTATGTAGTATAGTGACCTCCCTGATAGAATACATAGTGATTGGAAGGTGTAGAAAGGTCCTCTTATTACATGGTTTTGGTAGAAGAAAAGTTGGTTGTACAGAAGTTGCATGGAGGAGTCTGCCTGTCTATGGGGGGCTTTAAGGTTGTGACTTGAAGACTGTAGTTGAATGAATGGTCTGGTGGGATTCATTTCACATCAGTATATAGTGGCCAAGCAACTTTATAGCATTGATGTTCCCATCTGGTGATCCATGGCAGCCCCTGGCTTTCTGAGTCTTCTGTGGTCTGGAAGCTCATTGAAGATACAAAAAGTGAGAGAAGGAACCTCTCAAAAAGGCCTCCATATGTGGAGAACCACAAACTCAACAAATATACTTGACCCACAGAGTCTCCGAGTAAACTTTTGGGTGTTATAACTCTTGATGATTACTTTCTGGTGGACTGGCCATTCCAATGAGATTGGCCAACATTGACATAAGCCTAAACCTAGACTAAAAGGCTTGAACAATGCTGCAGTGCTGCATATGACACACTACCACATTATACTGATTTTTTTTTTAGAGGTAAATTATAAATGTGATAATCAGATCACCTAAAGCCCCCCATAGACAGGCAGACTCCTCCATACAACTTTCATGAGACCTACCAACAACTATGTAGTATAGTGACCTCCCTGATAGAATACATAGTGATTGGAAGGTGTAGAAAGGTCCTCCTATTACATGGTTTTGGTAGAAGAAAAGTTGGTTGTACAGAAGTTGCATGGAGGAGTCTGCCTGTCTATGGGGGGCTTTAGACCTTTACAGGTCTGTAGCCACCATTTTGTATGTAGCACTTTCGCACCAGATTTAAAATATGGCCAAGACAAGATGTTTGTAGGTTTTTCTGAAGTTTGTTTGAGTTTCCTCCAACATCCCAAAAACATACAAGAAGGCTATTGTGCCCCCGGCAACAGTAGGAACTTTAGATTGTGAACTCTAAATATGATGTAAATACACATTTATGATACCGCATAAACTTTAGTATAAGCCGATACAAATATAAGCAAAGGTACCTAATTTTACCAAGAAAAACTGAATTGCTCGAGTATAAGCCTAGGGTGGGAAATGCAGCAACTCAAGCACACAGACCCACAGCAAATTGGATCTCATTATTAGAAATAGTTGTACAAAGCCCCTAAAGCCCCCCATACACCTTTAGATTCCTCCATACAATTTTCATGAGACCTACCAACAACTTTGTAGTATAGTGACCTCCCTGATAGAATACATAGTGATTGGAAGGTGTAGAAAGGTCCTCATATTACATGGTTTTGGTAGAAGAAAAGTTGGTTGTACAGAAATTGCATGGTAATTGTATGGGGTGTATGGGGGGCTTAAGTGGGGTATCATCTCCAAAATTGGTGGAGATGTTGAGAAAGGTTGTGGCATCAATTTAAAAAAAATTATTTCTCTAGTTCCTTGAAGGGCCCCCCTTTTCTATATAGGAAAATTATCGAGACCACCCCCCTCATTCAAACTACACTGGTTAATAATGAGGGCCAGCGCAATGTGGAAACACAGAGTTTTATTAAAGGTAACAGACGCACCATAGTCACAGCATGGCCAGTGTGAAATGGCCCTCAAACTTGAAATACAACTCCTTTTTTACACACAACAATCATGCAAACACATGCATCATATATACACAAATCAATAATACAGAATCATTCACACACAGAGACACATACGTTACATGCACTCTACCTACTGTCTGCAGCTAGTTTCCCATGTTTGTCCATCTCTCATTTTCTCATTGGCTGGCAGTGGTAGGGGAGGGTGTGTGGACTGTGTGCAATCCCCAGAGGGAGAAGAGAACTGACAGCGGGGAGAGCCAATAGGCAGCTGAGTTCTGCTGATCTCTCTCTCCTTTCTTTGTCTGACAGTGCAATTCTGACATAGAGGGCTCCAAGTGCCACCTCAGCTGCCTCCCTAGCTGTGCCCCCCGGAATACCTCTGCACTCCCCAGGGGGGCCCGCCCCCCAGTTTGGGAACCACTGCTCAAGCATGTAGTTCAAAGAAATTTTGACTTGACTTTGAACTTAATTTATGCACAAACTATGTGCTAGTGAAATCCTTTTTCAAATTGCCCACGCGTGCATGGTGTCCAACCTGCAGTTTGCCCATGGTTTAGGGCACGTCACGTTAACACATGTTACTGAATTGAAATTGAAAAAGCATTTTTACATGTTCATTGGCTTCCAATTGATGTGCTGCAATCCCAGCGTGTCTGGTGGTAGCCACCGCCACACCACTTCCTGAACTGAGCCCCTGTTCCCAGCAGAATGATGTTAGGGGCAGCCAAAACATTAAAAAAAAACATTTGCGATGCCCATGATGCCGCCCTCACCATGATGCTGCCCTGGGCCCATGTTGCTCATGCCTAAAACGTCCACTGAATGTGTAACAGGTATTGTGCCTCAGGACTTGCTTTGTCATTGGTGCAACGCAGCATATTGTGGGTTTGCTTTGCTTTGAACAGGCCTAAACATAGGGTTAGACTCGAGTATAGGCCAACTGTCATGTTTTAAGCAGATTTCAGCTTATACTCCAGCATTTATGATAATAAAGCTGTATACTTGGTGTGCTATACATAAAATGTCTTCTAGCTACCCCCATTGGAGATAATAAAGACAATAAGGGAGGGAAAAGCTAATTAAAGTCTGTAGGAGTTGTAAGAGGAGCGATAAAAAGATATCTGATCAATAAAACAGGATTGAGCGTTGGAATAAAAGGGAGACAGACGGAGAGGCTCTTACGGGAGAGGGAAGGAAGAAAGAGACTTAAAGAGGGGGAATGGGAAAGAACGGAGGAGGGAGCGGGAAGTAGCGGGGATACAAAAAGATGCTATTAATGCTAATTTGACTTCCTTTAATCCAGTTGCTAGATCACAAACAGGTTCGGTGCTCAGGCGGCTCAGTTGCCATAGCGGGGTCACCGACAAGATGAGAAACAAACGCCAGCTCCGCCATTCCTATCAGAGCTTTCAAAAGGACAATTTCCAACACTCGGAGCGCAGCAATTTCGCTGAAGCAGCACATGTAAATGCCCCCGCTTTCATGGGAAGCCGCCTTGGGGTTTTTTTTTTTTTTTTCGACTAGCATAAACTTTCCATAAATATTAATTCACAATTACAGTCATAATTTGAAGATTATAGTCTTTGTGGAATCGTCAGCCAATTAAAAAAAAAAGAAAAAAAAAGTGACTAATTTACAGTTAGCAATCCAATCCTAAAATCACAGAGCCGGAGTTTGCAGATTGGAGCCCAATTTGCTTAATGAATACATTTATTGAATAGTAATGGAGTCCTGTACACAGCATTATTATGCAAAAACAAACAACAAATCTTTCATGAATCAGTCAATTCACCACGTCTCATTCTCGCCGCAGAGCCGCTCGCTCGCAGGCGTTTTCATTTAGGCACTTAAGTGGGGGGGATGAATGTTTGTTATGGATGCGCCATCGGTACATCGTATAGAGCTGGAAGGAAATCAAATGGAGATGATTCATTTGCTACAAAACACAGAAAATGGGACCTTTACATCGTTATATCCAACAGATTGCAGCTTACCAAATATAAGATGTGCTCGCTACATTTTTTTTTCAGCAAGTACAGAAAGAATTTACCAAATGATGCAGTCCAACTAAACTATGGATCCTCACCATTTATATTAGAGCTAAAGAGAGGAGGTGAAAGCATAGTCATCACAAGACTTCTCTAAACTCTGCCTTTACTCTCTCGAACTCTCACCCTCATCCCATTACACTTTCAAATAAATCCAGGAAACCCCCTTCAGTCTTCAGTCTGATCCATCTTTTCATTCGTAAATTTATTTCCCTGCCAGTTCCACCCCCCCCCAACCTATTGCATACTCTGTTCCCCAATAGTGATAAGCGACATAGGAAATATTCAAATTTGCTATATTTCTGGAAAAATTCTACTAATATTCAGTTTGTAAATTTGCACGTATGGCCATGCATTGCGATAACATAATCGTAATGCGACACTGATAATCGCATCACTATTATCTTCAAAATGAATGGTCACATGGGGTATTTATTATCACATTGCGATTATATCGCAATGCATGGCCATAAGCTGGCCAGTGTATTATATCACAAATTGTGACTATCGACCGCCATAGTTGCGAAATTCGAGAATCCACGAATAGCCGATATCCGTCAAAAATATTCGCAATTTAAATATTCCAGCTCAACACTTTTCTCCAACCCTCCGATCAGGCTTCAAATCCTTCTGTGTCATAACCTGTATCTGTGTGTTATATACAGGGTGCACATAAGTGTTACTCTGGTACTCAAAAGGGGCAAAAAAATAGCTCTGCATACCTGCATTATTGTTACACAGCTCATATGTGTACTCACAACTTGGAGGCGCTCCGTGTCTAAATGTTACATGAATACAAGTTATGTCGTATTATGTCAATTGGATAACTACAGGGAAACATGAATAACTATGAAAGGTAGCAGTTAGGGGGGTGACGTTGGGAATGTAAATTAATAATAATAATAATAATAAAAAAAAAGATTGGACTTCTAAGGGTGTTGGAGATCTTGGGGATGAAAATCAGAGTAGGCATATGTTAGGGTAAAATCTGACAAGAGAAAAGCACTGTGTGACACCTGGAATATGACTACAAAAGGTTGACATTTGGACTGATGGTAGTCTCAGGGGTTAGTTACTAAGCCAGAAAAGTTCAGGGTTGTACTACTGAGGTATGAGATCTGGGGGTTCAAACGTGTTGTACTGTGAGAGTTACATGTTACCGAAACCCAGCTGGTGACCTGTGGATGAAGACAGCTAATCAGAGGCTAAATCAGGGACAGGGAGGTCCCTCTGCAGCAGAATCTACCATGCAGGAAGCTGACAGTGGACAGTGAGGGAAACAATGAGGAAGACCACCCTACATATGGGGTGAGTACCACACACCATCTCCTGGTACTCATCTGAGGAGCTCACTAAAATAGTTATGTTCACTCCTGGTTATATTTCAAATTTTTCTCTCTAATTTAATGTAGAGCGCTGCATAATATGTTGGCGCTATATAAATAAAAGTTAATAATAATACCCAGGACCAGGAAGTGCCACATCACATACATGAGCTTCTTATTCTTTTTTTTTTTTTGTTTTGTTTTTTTTATCATGAAAGTTTATTGAATGAATAACACATACAAGTTATTGAAAGTCAAACAATTCCAGTATTTAACACATAAAATAAGCAAAACAATCGTACTTAGGGGAAATAGCATTCCAATGTTTTCTCTATCAGTGTAAGCATGTAAAATAGCGTTACCACATTTAAATGTACACCGGAAAATAACACAATAGATTGAGGTTCCCCTAGGTCTAACTGGAAACTCCAAGTTTGAGTAGTGTAATTACTATGGCAAGTACCAAAAAAGTAAACAGAGAACATAAAGTTAGCCACACACGGGTAGATTCCCGTGCAATCGACCACCAATCAATCACAGCGTG
>CM070043.1:6110531-6120829 GCA_036250615.1 Ptychadena robeensis
GGGGGCGCACTTGGGCAGCTCAGCCTCTGCCTCAGCTCAGCCTTGTCCCGGTCCTGGGCTTATATATCTTGTTGCTCTAATCACTGCTCATGATTCTCTTGCTTTCTCTTACTTTCTCTCTGCTCACTGTGAATCTGGCTATGACTTGCATTTCCCATGATGATCTGCACTATAACAAATATGATGATATCACATAAGAAGATTCTATCTATGTCTATGAGGGGTAAAGCTCATAAAGGGGAGAAGTACTATTATGATGTAAAAAATTTAAGGGTGGATAAGCATATATTTCAGATGGTTAAGATTTTGTTTGGGAAAACATCAGATATATGTAAGTATCAGTTTTGTAGGAATAGGCTGTGTAATATTTAAATGTATTTCATTGGTAATACAGGAAATATACTGTGTGCAATAAGTATACCCCGAGTCCCAACTTCCTCCCTTACATCAGCACAGAGAGTTTTTTCATCACCAATCTCCTGAGACAACAACTCCGAGGCCTATAGCGGAGTACGAAATGGTCCTGTGATTGCCTGCTCCATTCTGAGCTGTAGAAACTTCTGCGATAATGCATCACAATGCGTTCGCAGGCAGGAAACTTGCTGAAACGACACATAAGTGCTATTATCACAGCCTGAGCTTATTCCCTGCAGTTTGCCACAGAGCCGTATAAACAGCTTGCCTTGCCTCTCATTCCCAAAACACTGGGAGGGATGAGCACTTATACTCCTAAACACATTCTACCAGGCTCTGCTCGCTGCAGCTCCGAGGGTAATACACTGACTGTGAACTGCTTAGCACAGCTGTTATTAGCGATGAATATTGATTAAAAAATATATTGACTTCCTCAGCTTTCATCATGGGAATCAACCATAACCAATATAATGCCTCTGTGCAAAGCAACGTGCATGAGCAGGAATTGTCCATAAATCGAATGGGCCACATGGGTCGAATAGATACGCTACCTCCTTCTTCACCAAACCTGTCAACTCTCCCTCCTAAGTTCCCACCCCCCTTGTGTTGATAATGTGCAGGGTGGGACATTAGCAGGCAGAGTAAGGCCCCCTCCCTCCTAAATCAGCCGACAACTAAATGTTAGGGAGGCCTTCCAATACCAGAAGTGATGTAAATGGCATCACTTCCTACATTTGTTAAGGACATCACTTTCTGTTATTTGTCCCTTATGTTCTTCACCCAAATATTTCCTCCCTCACACAAATGTTTTTACAATCTTATCATCCTCTTTATGTACATTTGTTCTCTCACTTTTTAAGTTACATATTCTATACATTTCTATAAATAATTTTTAAATCATTCATAATCACAGTGAATGAAAATGGTTATTAACTAATGCAGTGTATTCCCTATCCCGCTGCAAGGGTTAAAAATCTATTAATATCTAGAACAGCGGTTCTCAACATGTGGAACAACCATTCCAGGTCATGTTCTAACAAGCAGCAGCTTCTGAATGTCACATGTGCTTATTTCATACTGTGTATTTACTTTGTATGTTTTCAATCTTAATACAGATCACCGGACCCAGAGGTACCAGCGTTTGTGGAACATGCCCCGGTGCCTCACACATTCCCCCCTGATGATACCCTGGTAGGGGTGAAATGCGCCCGGGGATCTCTTCAACAATCCTAGGCACTGCTGTAGCATAACAGGATTTGTCCATGAAAGGGTTAATTGCATCTCTGTGTTTTTTCTGGCTACTAGCCCATCCCAGAGGAAGTGTCTCCATCCCCAAGGGGAAGATAGTCTAGATTATAGGAGGGGCCTAAGTAGTCTTGCCTGGAGAAGGATACAGCCTGTCAGATTCAGCAGAGCCTTCCTGCCAGAACACCATGGGACAGGCCTGAGGCCTGGGGTATGCAGGAATCTCCAGCGGCATGTAGTAGTGACTACTGCCGCTTCCTGCTGCTACCGCTACACTCACCGAGGAGTCGGATGCTGTCGCTGAGCCCACCAAGCAGCCTCCAGTGGAAGAGGACCCTCAACCGGCTATTCCCGCGATCTAGTCCCGGTTTCGGCAACGGAGCCCACGCCAGCCACGGAACAAGTACAACCTACTGTGCTAATCCCTCTTGCTAGGCCCCGCACAACCACCACTCCGGCTTTGTTGAAGGCCAGCCAGGCCCCGATGTCCCATTCTTCTGTGGTTCCGGTCCCAAAGGCTCCAGCTCCCGATTCTCGGCCTTCATCTGCCCCATCTCCTATAGAGAAGGCCCAGACATGGGAGATGCCTAAAGAACCCAAGCCCTTCATGTATCTGGAAGCCCTGTTGCACCCGGCTAGAGCTGAGTCCCAGGCTCATGCCAAGGTCCTTTGTGTCTGGCGGTCCCCTCTGGGAAGTGGGTAAATAAACACAAACTGTCCCGCCTTGCCTGACTCCAACGTGGCCTGAACCTCTGGGTTAAACTGGAATATGGCCTAGCGTTCCCCTATGTGCCAGAGGAGCTGTTTGATTATATTGAGGAATGCCGAGAAGATATTTATGCCGACTATGTGTGGGACTATCTTGGAGTGCCCAAGTCAAATCGCATTCACCAACACTCCAACCCTATGTACAAGGATTATTTAAAGTGCTTTAATGTGTTTGCCCTGGGGAGGCATATCTTAAAAGAAGAGGTGCTCATTAGATGCCCCGAAGGACCGGATGCCAAGTTTACTGTCCGCCAGGGGCATGAGGCCTCGGGAGATTTTCGCCAGATGCCTGATCCCCGTTTCTTTGAATGAATGGACTAGAATATGTGCTCAATGTTTAATTTTCTCTGTTTGCAATTTAGTAAATGCCTATTAGGGGTGATCAGAAGGGGTAGTGAGGGTTTTTGCCATTACCCTTTATGCAACCTGTTAAGGGCTCTCCAGGAGTTGCACTGTACCCCTCAGATGTATACAGTGGGAGCTACTGCTCCACGTCAGACCCAGCTGGGCTGACCCACAAGTAAGAAATTTTTTTCTGATTTAACCTAGGTCCGCAGATGCAGGATCCCTGCCACCTAGAAGGAGAAGGAGAGTCAACCGGGTGAATCCTGGCAACCATGTGTGACAGGGGGGTCTACTTGCTCACCATGCCAGGATTGTTACCTGTCTAAGGTTTGAAGAATGTATAGATTGCCCTCTAGAGGATGGGTATGGTTTTTGTTAATTAGTCGCATAAGAGTAAGTGTAAGTCAGGAATGCCTGGTTGGATGCCTTGACCACCCCACTTATGGGCTTTCTTTCCAGGGGGTTGGGGATTAATGGTGCCCATTTCCCCTTACGTCTCCTGTCGAGCGGACTCCAGGACATGTGTCAGACCACAGGATATGTGTATGCACCAGGGCGTGTATGCACCTCCACTGGTTGGCGAGGCTAAGTGGGAGTGGCGTTCCCTGGTATTTTCCCTTTTGATAAGCCTTGGTACTCTTGCGGGCGCTGTCCTGTGGTGTTATGCACCCTGGCCCTATTAGGGGGACAGTAGACCCGATTGCTATATAGGCAGCAAGAGAAGGCTCATAGGAATAACAATTTTCACCCCTCCTTCTGAGGCAGTGATTATTTTCAATAGGAACAAACTAGTCTATACTGTACAGACAAGTGTAATAAAGTTGAATGTGTGCATTAATTTCATGGCCATCTCTTCCCCAATTGCTCTCATTAACGCTGTATGCAGGCGTTCAGAACCGCACCGCATCCACGCACATCCGCACTCGGCCGCACAAGTGGAGCCTGGCCAATGCTTTGCCTCGGAGGGGCTCCATCCGCAAGATTCCGCATTAGTGGAAACAAGCCCTTACTCCGAAAAAGGGCACAAACGGTAAGTTTGTGTATTACTGTAAATACTGAAAAGTGCTACATATAGTTGGTGTATGTCCCTTTAAGGGACAAGTTGCTGGAGCCTTTTTGCAAGGACAGGGATAATTGTTTTCCCGCTGTTTTGGCTCTCTGCTCTCATGTATCATTCCTAATCTGCCCAACTACAAGTCTTGAGCAAGCCCCCTTCTGAGGTTATAGATGTTAGAATGTTCTGGGCTTTTCTGATGATGCTTCCCTGATGACCTGCAGCTTCCCTCAGGTTTTTTTTCCCAGACGAGAATCCTTGGGTAAGGTAACCTCCGCTGTCCTATGCGTGACTCCCTGACTGGACTGCTTAATCTTCTTCATTTCGGTGAGAGCCTACAGCACCCCTGTCCACCTGTCTCAACAGCTGGTAGCAACGCTCTGCAACGTTGAATCCCTATGCTTGATCCCCATCTCTGCCCTGTGGAGTTGATGAAGACTGTACATAGCCCTTAATAAACTGTAAATAGCTCCTACCAGCTGTTTTATTGGTGTGTGAACAGAGGACATCCGTCTGAAAGAACCTGGTCCTGGTGCACTACAATGTAAACCACAATTCAACACCACAAGCTATAAATGCCAAGCCTTGCACCATAGCAGTTGATATGTACTGGACCTCAGAATGTTTAACAGCAAAAAAAGTTTCCTGTTATTCTCTGTGAGCAGTCTCAATTTTCTGCACTGTTTGGAATCATCAGTTTTGTGCAGAGGAAGAGTTGGTACTCAGTCCTATACTATATACTATGGCAAGAGTAACTCAAGAAAAAGTTAATTAGCACTGCAAGACATAAGTAAGACCCTAAATTGCTGTCACAAAAACCACTAAACTCTATGATAAAACTGAATCCTATAAGGACCTTCCAAGGAAAAGAAGGCCTTAGGTTACCTCTGCTGCATATGACAGGTTCATTACAGTTACCAGCCTTAAATACCACACATTAACAACAAGTTCAGGTAAATGCTTCAGACTTTAGGAAGCACACACATCTCAAAATAAACTGTTCAGACAAGCTTTCTGAATCACACCTTCATGGTCTTATTAAGTAGGCCAATGCAAATCTGCTCTCTGTAAAAAAAAACCTAAAGCAAGGTATTTATACGAGCCGTCCGATGTTCCCTGCAGCAGTGTGATGACGTCATCACACTGCTGTCAGATATCAGAGGAGCTCTACTCTCTCCCCAGCTCAGCAGATACTTTGCATGGAGACCCGCAGTCTCTAAGCAAAGCATCGGACATCGGCCATATTTAACAGTCATGTCCAATACGGCTGTGTTCTAGCGGAATTGGTTGGTCCCGCTCGACAACAGAGATGACCACATATTATATGGGCCAGATAGATGGCCGTGAGCGCGCACAGCACTCGAAACTGACATCGATCTGGCCCATATCTTCACTTCTGTACCCTGCTTAAATGTTAGATTTTTGATTTGTGAGACAAAGAAAAGGTGCAAGGCACCTTTTTTGTGTGGAGTATATTGGAGGATGTATAATGGTTTGAGGGTAACATGAAGAGTGGCAAAGTTTTAGGTGACCTGCCCACAATCACCCAACCTAAAACCAGTCAAGATGGTTTGGCATTAGTACTCTGACCATGCAGCGCTAGAGTCCTAGGTACAAATCCCAGCCACTATGGGCACTATCTGCAAGGAGTTTGTATGTTCTCCCTGTGTCTGCGTGGGTTTTCTCTGGGCACTCCGGTTTCCTTCCACACTCCACACACAGGTTAATTGGCTTCCCCCAAAAAGAATCTCCTATGTTACATGTGACCTATGACTGTGTTAGTTACATATACATGACTATGGTAGGGGCATTAGATTGTGAGCTCCTAGAGAGCTGAGAGACAGCTAGTGATATGACTATATATGCTCTGTAAAGCGATGCGTAATATGTCGGTGCTATATAAGTACAAGATAAGAATAATATCCACACACTAGGAAGCGAGAACAAACTTTATTTCTCTTTAAATGTATTTTAAAGCGCCTCATCTGACTCCATAAAAGTTCTCTCCATTGCCTTCTTCGACATAATGGATCTTTGTGTTGACTCAGTAGCGGTATATGTGACGGATACGTGAGTTCGAATAGCCAACCAACCTTTCTTACCTAACCAACAGCATTGAAACTGATGCAATAGCTCCCTTTTTTTCATATCATAGAATATCATCCTAATTGCCGCTTCATAGTTTTGACGCTGAATTCCTTCATAATTAAGCTTTGGAAAGGTAGCAATGGCCGCCGTTTACAAATGCTGTGAGTGGTATTCAGGAGAGGCAAGGAAGGAGCCATTTGGAGAAGAAAGGCATCACTGTAAATGCAATCACCTTGCACGGCTGCTGCCATTGTTGCCGCAGAGTGAAAGTATTGCTAATTGTCCTGCATTTTAGTTGGTTTTTTACAGCATTATGCAGCACACTGAAGGGTCAATTTGCAGAGTGAATTACTTAGCATGCGCACCGTAATACAAGATGCTCGGTAATACTTGACCTCCCAGCATAATAATTGCATCTGTGAAATGCAAACCATTGAATGGAGAGTGAATGAGGCCTGAACAAAACCAGAAAAAAATGTTCCCGATCCCCCCCCCCTCCCTTCCCTGTGTGTTATCTTTTTTAACTAAGCGAAAATTATTCCCTATAATGGGCGCAGTCACAATTAGATGGCAGTTGCTGGAATAAAGGCATCAGGGGCGAGAGATTTTTTATGACTAAATCAGACTTTCTTCAGGGACCTGCAAATTACCTTGATTTGAAATGGCGATTACGGCAACAAGGCATTCATAACAGGGGCATGGGCGCCAGCTTCGTCTCAGCTGCAGCAGCGTGGTCCCTGTCTCTTGGCTGATTCTCTCTATTGTAAGCTAATCCAGTTACAATGGTACCTGTTGATTCCTTGAAACCCGGAGAAACAAAATAATCATGTTTTTATGAAAAAAAAAGTTTATTACTACTTTATACTGAAAAAAAATATTCTGAAGAATAAAGTAGCACTTTTTTTTACAGTATGGGCAAATATGTAGTACAGTAAGTATGGTAAAGCATCATTGCAGTGGATTTCCTATATCTTCTTGGTAGCCACTTCATTTCTACAGGCACTCCAGTGACTGGGAAGTGGTATTTGTCATGTCTAGTGTTCATTAATCTGGATGACAATGCAGGAGCTGAGCTGAGACTGGGACTCAGTGTTGTCATCCTATAACAAGAAGGCACGGACCTTACCACCAGATGTTCATCTTTAAAAGGTTGGCCCTAGAAGTTTCAATAATAGGGCAGAATGCATAAAAAAATTGCAACGAGTAAAATAAGAAGGTCCCTCGCAGCTCCGCCTCCTTCCTTGTCTCTGATGACACAGCGCGGCGGTGGGATGGAAGAGCTAACATGTCAGAGAGCAGTGACATCCAGGAAAGTACATGATCTCTGCTCTGTATTTAAATACACAGACTGTTTTCTCCATTGAAAACCATTATTATTGCTCCAAGTGGCCACTCGTGATATTGCACCCTGACTTATACCCCGGAAGTAGCATTTAAAGAGAGAATCTCTCATCTCTCTGCTCAGGGAACAGCAGATAAGTGTATTTTTCAAGGATTGTGCAGTGCTACCCCACCAAACGTAAATTTTATGTATATATTTGATTTTAGTTTAGTTTTTGAGTACATATTTAGTAGACAAGTAAATGCCTTGTGGTGCAACGTGGTGACAGTAAATTCCCTTGTTTAACAAGGTATTTGGGATTATGGGGAATGGTCAGCTGGTAAGGTTCCCTGAGATTGTAGACATAAATGTTTGTTGAGAGTGTATGCTGCTTGTGTGATTTACTAAGTATAAAGCAGGGAACACACAGCTCCATATTGGAGCAGTTCGAGGTTCCCGGCAGCAGCATGATGATGTCATCGCGCTGCTGTCAGATATCGGAGGAGCCGGAGACACAGCACTCCTGTGTCTCCAGCTCAGCCGATGCTTTGCATGGAGACGCCCTTTCTCCATGCAAAGCAACGGACATCGACCGTGGTTTATGGTCATGCCCGATATCCCTGATAAAACAGGGATGGCCACATATGACATTGGCCAGAAAGATGGCCGTGAGCGCGCACGGCACTCAAAGCGTCCATCGATCTGGCCCATATCTATGCGTGTGTACCCAGCTTAAGCTATGAATACATTTTTAAGATGTTGAGTGGGGGAATTCATCCAACTTTGTTTGCCATATTGTAATTTTTCCACCTTGCTTCTAAATTAACTTTGGTTGTTGTTGGTTTCTCTATCAGCTGGTGGAGAAAAGTGAACCTTAAGCTGGGTACACACGCATAGATATGGGCCAGATCCATGGCCGCTTTGAACACTGTGCGCTCTCACGGCCATCTATCTGGCCCATATCATATCATATGTCATATGCGGGCATCCCTAAGCAATAGACGTCTGATGAACTGTATCATGCTTTGAAATCTGACTTATTTTGTTCTTATGTTGCTTTTGCTACTTTTTGCACATTGATATAAGGATTGTTGTAACTACATTAAATGAAGATTTTTTAAGTACTGCATTGCTTAACACTGTTGACAAAACATCTATAGAACTGAAGCGGTTAAAGTCCCCTCGCCCCTGTATCTTAAGGCTGCCATACACGGCACGGATTCGTGCCGGATTCTGGCGCGATGGATTCCGGGCGCGTGCACGCGGATCCATCGTGCCGGAATCCCCTGCAGCCCACCTTGCCCGTCCGATCGCATCCGATGGATCAGGGGCACAGAATCGTATCCGAGGAAGAACCAACCTGTTGGTCTTTTCGGGTCCGATTCTGCTCTGATCAGGGGGCGTTGCGGTCAGGGAGGCGATCCATCGGACACAGATCCCTCCCGGATCCGGCCGTACAAGGTGGGCTGCCACGATCGGATTCCCTAATTGGCTAATCGTTCTCACCTGTGGATGCCGGCAGAATCGCCGGAATCCATCGGGTGCTGAATCGATCAGCCAGGGAATCCGTGCCGTGTATGGCTAGCTTTACACAGGGGAGATTTATTCTTTCCTCTTTATCCATACAGGAAAAATATCCCTGTTTTCGAGTGGGCCCAATCAATCCCGCTCGAAAACAGGGATATCGGACATGACCGCAAATCACGGTCTCCATGCAAAGCATTGGCTAAGCTTGAGACACAGCACATCATCATGCTGCTGCAGGGAACCTCCAACGGCTCCAATATGGAGCTGTGTGTTCCCTGCTTTAGTTATTCACTGCCCTGTAAGCTCCTTTGTCATATGATTGGGATGGACATTGGGTGGTTGGCGATAAGACATTGGTTGCTAATCTCTCTTGGTCCATAGTGTAGGTATTGTGGAGGGAGAATATGTCCTCAACAATACTATGGTTTCTCTAATGAAAATGTTAATTGTCATGGGTGACTATGTGGTGTGAATGTAATGAGTGAGTTGGACCACCACCTAGGACTGTGTTCATATTCAGACCTAGGGAATCTTGAGATTACAGTGTAGATACGGGTTTAATCATGCCCTTTGAAGGGTATTGATAATGTTACAGCATACCATTGCATTTTAGACAGCTATGAGCTTCAAGTCTTGTGAAATACCATTTTGCTCCTGGTGGAAGATGAACTGAAGTGGCCAACACAATGCCTTGGTCCCATTGGCAGCGTACACCTTTACCTAAAGCCGGGTTTTCTTATTATTGGGATCTGACCACACAAAACCACTTCAACCCATAATCCTGTGAAAAACCACCACAGAAGGGTTATAGCATCAATGTGTGGGCCAACTCCAAATTATTACCTATTGATTTTGAATAGTGGTGAACAGTTGTGCTCATAAGTTTATACACCCTGTCAGAATTGATAATTCTTAGCCCTTTTTCAGAGAATATAAAAAAGATTTCTTTCACTCATGGTTAGTGGTCAGCTGAATGGATTTAGTGCCTCCACAGAGTGGCACAATGATATTTAGAAGAGGAGACTGAGATGGCAACTCAAGAATCTGCACTTTATTTTGCTGTGGCTGATGGCAGGTCGGCTCATTGTCATGTTGGAATGACCAAGTACGTCCCATGCGCAGCTTTCTGGCTGATGAGTACGAATTTCCCTACAGTACTTTCTGATAACGTACTGCATTAATGTTGTCATCAATTCTGACCAAATTTACTGTGCCTGTGTAGCTCACACATCCCCAAAACATCAGCAATCTACCACCATGCTTCACAGTAGGAATGATGTACCCTTCATCATAAATTCTGCCAGGGTATGTAAACTTATGTGCACAACTGTATGTACCAAGACATACTAACATACTCAGAAGAACATAATAAACAACATAACATCAATAAATGATGACTTTTCAGCGTACTAATAAGGTCTACTTGACATTTCTAAAGACTCCTGGAGGAGCATTGTTGTCACCCTTTCTTTCCTGGTTTAGTGCTGGGTCCTCCCTGATAGAATACATAGTGATTGGAAGGTATATATCACTGCT
>CM070043.1:6120929-6132958 GCA_036250615.1 Ptychadena robeensis
TAGTGCTGGGTCCTCCCTGATAGAATACATAGTGATTGGAAGGTATATATCTCTGCTATGGAGTGCCAGGTCCTCCCTAAAAAAAATATATAGTGATGGGAAGGTATATATCACTGCTATGTAGTGCCGGGTCCTCCCTGATAGAATACATAGTGATTGGAAGGATTAGAAAGCTCCTCATATTACATGGTTTTGGTAGAAGTAAAATGGATTGTACAGAAATTGTAAGGTAGGATTGTAAGGTGTATGGGGGGCTGGTAAGCTGCAATATATTACTTTTTTTGTGAATGGGTTTAGATACATCAGGTCAATAAAAACCACTAAAGACATATGACATAAAAAGTCATGTCCTGTAGAGAAATACATTTATATTGGGAACCGTCCTTAATAGATGACATGGTCCGTGTAAATCAGAACTTCTGATTCAGATGTGCGACGCCATGTAAAATGCATGAGAAAGGTCCGGAAAAAGGCACGCCGCGTCCCACCGAATCAATATTCATCTAGCAGGCTATTTACAGGAGATCTGATCAATATATCTTCCATCTGGTATAATGACAGACACATGGTAACAAGGTGTATTATACAATACCGCAATTTTCAATGGCATGCATCGTGGACCATGAAATAGATTATAAACTGATAATTATTGTTTCCATGACTTTACATTAAGATAACAAACATCCTGGAACACCTCTTATCCCGGGAGACCATAATACTATAGAAACAAACAGTCATTTTAGTTACTTTGTGTAAGCACATGATTAGCGGTCACTCTGTTCACATTCCATTCTTCTCATCATTCTTTTATAGCTCAGAAAATGTCATCATGTATAGTCAATCGGCCAAAAAATCGGGTAAAAAATGTCCGGGCACCCTTTGTGTGCCAGCATATCTTCACTGTGTGTGTCACGGCTGGCCGCGAAGGGAGTTATATTTGGCTGCAGGTAATCCTCAGGTTGCAGTCCCCAGAAAGCACCTGTGCAAGATAGCTGCAGAACCAATACGTAGAACCAAACGTTCAGGAGTGAGGGAAGTCTGATAAACAAGCCAAGGGTCAGAAGCCGTGGAGTCAGGAGATATACCGGGAGGAAGTGCCTTGAATCAAGACGTAGGAGTAGTCCGAGGAACAAGCAGGGGGTCAGAAACAGGGAAGTCAGGCAGGTAATAATGCCGATCCGACGAATGCCGTGAGAACAGCCGTTGCTGAAGACAGGTAATATGAATCGGCTCCACTGAAAACACAGTGGAGACATACCTGTCACGGCTGATGACACCAGAGCAAGATGACACAGGTGATTCACAGGTGTGGGCCGACCAACTTGCACAATTGGCAGGGGTTCAATGCGGGGTGCAGAGTCTAATTGGATCACCTGGCATTCACCAGAGCTCCCTGCAAGGGGAAATTGATTTTGCTGCAGGTAATCCCCAGGTTGCAGTTCCTGGAAAGCACCTGTGCAAGATGCCAGCTGAATGGGCAACCAATACGTAGTGCCACATGTTAGGCGTAAGAGAAGTCCGATGATCATGCAGAGAGTCAGAAGCCAGGGAATAAGGAGAGAAATTAGGATAGGTACCTGGATGAAGTAAGAGTAGTCCGACGAACGAGTGTCAGGAAACAGGATGTCAGCCAGGTAACATAGGAAGCTGGTAGCAAACACATATAAGACCCAAGGTTGAGGAGACTTAGAAAGGGCAGAAGGGAGGAGCAGCTGATAGGCTACGCAGAACCATAAGCATCCAGCAGAGGGAGCTCCAAGCTTTCCGAGCTGAATGCCGCTACAGTAGACACAGATCCTCTAGCCCTGCTGGGATCTGTGGCAATATCCTTACTTTGGACAGGAACGCTGGTCCCGATCTAAAGTAATTGAATCGATCGATCGAAGAACGGCTTTCCAACCGATTTTTCAGCCCTGTGCGCATTCGGTGGTCAATCGGCCGAAAAATCTAGTGTCAAATTTAAACGCTTATAGGGGGGTTAATATATATTAAATGTGACGTCTTGTCATCTCTGAACCAGAACAATGGAGGCATAGCACTCTACAATCCTAAAAAAATATACTTACCTGTTGTTCTCCGGAATTATATGAGGCAGTTAATTCAGTGCCATATTACGTGCGCCATATAATGGTTTTCATGGGAGGAATGTCTATGTAGTTTTCAAAAGACAGTGTGATGATGTAGTTTTCCAGCTGTCACTGCTTTCAGAGATGTGGGATATCTTCTGTGCTGCAGCTCAGAGAAGTAGTGAGGAGGGCTGGGGGATTTACTCATTAAAGGGGTTTTTTCAGTGTGGTGCTGATCATAACAAATAGATACACGAGTGATAGGTCTGCCTCATTAGATGGTAAGATTACTTAAAACAGACCTACCACCAGAAATTTATGTTTTCATGAATGGCACTAGAAGTGCCAATAATATTGAGGAATGCAGTGAAAAACCCCAAAAACTTACCTGTAATGAGCAATTTAAGAAGATAACCCCACAGCTCTCCTCACTTCCTTTTTCGCTGCAAGGCAACACATGAAACACATGGGGGTGCAATATCGCGGGCGGCCACTGGGGGCGTTCAGTGATCTTCTATGGGAATTTTGAAAGAAGATTTCTGAGAAAACAAAGCTGCCTGTGACGTTCTGCTTATTTCTGCCTAAAGTGAACCAGGAAGTGAGGAGAGCTGTGGGATTATCTTCTTAAAATGGTCATTACAGGTAAGTTTTTTTTCCCACTGCATTCCTCCCTATTATTGGCACTTCTAGAAACATAGATTTCTGGTGGTAGGTCCGCTTTAATATGGAAGAAAATGTACATCACAGGGTTATACAAAAAGGCCTTTTTCATGGAACAAGAACTGGGTTAAAACTAAGCTCAGCAATGCAAGTTGTTCAAGCCTTGAACGTTGGAGTTACCAGTACATCATGTTGTCCTAACATTTCTTGATTAACGAAACACAGTAAATGGACTACAGAACCAAGAAGGTGTTACTTACTGTCCAGAAGGCGAAAAGAAGGTTCCTCTGTGTGTGACATACTGACATTAAACGTGGAGGAGCAATCTTGGTGACTCTGAGCTGTTTTGCTGGTTCCAGGCTTGGTGACTTTTACTAAACCAAAATGAAGACCACGACATTTTGCAACACCATACAACAGCCTCTGGTACTAGTTGGTTAGGGGTTCATCGTACAGCAAGTCCAAACGATCAGAGAACTAGACATACTCCTAAACATACTGTACCTAATGGTATCATGCAAAGCAAACTCCTAGTGCCGAACATTCATGGTAACTTCCGAGTCTCCGCGTTGGGAACCGTACTATGCTTTATAGAGGTAAATAGTTACTAAAAATAGAACCAACATTCCCACCAAGATCTATCAACACTTTCAGTGTAGAACTAAAGCACGATTTATTGCTGAACTCCACACACAGAAAGTGTTATCAAACTACAGGACTCCACAGCTACATTTCAGTAATTGTCCAGCTATGGCAATGAATTCCTATAAATGGGAAAATAACAGCCTCTGTGTAGCTTGGTAGACAAAGACCTACCCTTAAGGTACCCATACACAGGTAGTTTTTTTTTCCCATTCCCATTAGATTCCCTAAGGATCACAGTGCACGTTTGCGGCTATTGTACAATCTTCTAAATGTATCTTCTAATGGTTATTTTAATTTTGCCTATAGCTGAATTTTGTGTTACAATAGTTGAAAATATATCCATACTGCTACCCTACCTCTCCTGACCTATTGCTTGGTTGCTTATTTTATCTATAGTATAATGAATAGGTCGAATTACTCACTCCAACGCACTCTTCTACGCTTAGACACTCCTAGGGTGGTGGTGGTCTTTTGTCATCCTCATGGTTCTGATCTTGGAATGTATGAGTTGAACTGTGAAGAGAAGAGACTTTGGGGTACTATATGTAGGAGGAAGCCTGGGAGAGTAATACATTAACTTAATTCACCTTACTTATTACAATCTAATCCTTTTGTGGTCCGTGACCCCCTGAAGTGACATCGCAAAGTGTCACTTTCTGTGTTTGAAATGCAAAAGTGCCAGTGCGTAGTGTCACTTCCGCGTTCCAAATATCGGAAGTGACACTCCGCGACATCACTGCTGGCATGATCACGCCTCGATTATCCCTCGATAGATGAGGGACAGACAGTGTGATGAGGTGTGTGAGGATCAGCCCGCACTCAAAGTAATGGGATCTGCCGGGAATCTACTAACATGTTGGATCACCGTGCGATCTGACATGCTGGATATTCCTGGTTGCTCTGGCCTGATTTTCTGCTGAGAGACCGCCGGGCGACTGGCAGGAATGCGTACAGTGGTCAATCTGCCGAAAAATCGGGCCGTGTATGGCTACCTTAAGTGTATTGTCCCCTCCTACATCATTTGCACATGCAGGGTGCGAAGTTAGGAGGTAGAGTAATGCCCCCTCCCTCTGATGCTTTCATTGAATACGGTGACCCCTGTGAAATGGTCGTTTGACCCCCTAGGGGGTTGTGACCCACAGGTTGAGAACCACTGATCTAGACCATAGGTGATTTCCTGAGTGCGCCTTTCCAGGTGCCCCAACTGCCAGCTGAACTCACATCAGGGTCATACAGTGTATAGTCCAGGGTGTAAAACTTTGGCCAATGGGCTAAAAATTTTATTCATATTTTTCATTAAATTGGCCCACGACTTTGTCCAAATTTCTTTTATTTGGGCAATTGTGTATTTGAGTGTGACACCCCTGATCTAGACAAAAAGAGCATTAACCACTGTAAGAGGGAGCACTGCATGATTGAAGTTGTACAGCAAGCCAGAGTGTCTTATTAGTATTATTTCTTACATAATAGAAAGGGTTATTGTTATTCACTAATGCCAGCCATACACAGCTCGATAAATAGCCCGATCAACCAAGCCCGATCGAAGTTTGCCGATAAAAAAATCGGTGTTTTCTCGGATGATCTAACAAAAAATCCCCACATAAAAAAAATGATTTTTGAACGATGTAACAGTTTTGATCGTATATCTTAGTCGGAGTTTATCGTCATTTTTGTCATCCAATTTTTCATTCAATGGGAAGTAATAGTAGATATCGCTGTTCTCATTTCGTCAGCGGCTACAAGAAAAGTAGAACGATGTAACCGGGACCGATTAAAAAAGAGTTTTTTTTTGATTTCCAACGAAAAAGGATACTTACAGGGAAGTTGAGACCCACTTATAGTTGAGAGTTCCCGCCTGACCTCAGTGCAGGGGCACGGGGACTTTAAGCGGCCACTGGTCTAGTTTGAATTAATTAGTAAACAATTCGGTAATAAAAATAACATCATATTGTAAATTGGCAGGTAAAGTAGGCATATGGCGCAGGTATCCGCTAGGATTCAATGCACCCCCAATACACCGCTAGGTACTCCTCGCGGATCCCTGCTCCTAAAGCCCCCCCATAGACCCAGGCAGACTCCTCCCATGCATACATTCTGTATCAATCCAACTTTTCTTCTATCCCAAAACCATGTTACATAGGAGGACCTTTCACACCTTCCCAATCACTAATGTACTTCCTATCAGGAGGTCACTATACTACATTAGTTGTTGGTAGGTCTCATGAAATTTATGCGAGGCAGCCTCCCTGCCTGTATTCATGGGGGGCTGCTTTATCCTCGCCTTTTATTCAAATTAACCATAACTTTTATTTATTACGTATAAACTGTATTTAAAAACATCATAATATAATTAAGGAATTGACTTCTACTGTTGTCACCTATGATCCTTGTATATAATAAAACAGCCTACACTGTCGTGTCATGTTATAGCCTTTATCATGCTCAATAAACTATGATGTGATTTTTATTACTGAATTTGTTTACTAATTACTTCAACCTAGACCAGCTGGCCTTAAAGTCCCCTTGCCCCTGACTCCTCTGTCCAGGGGGAACCTCACCTTCATAAGTGGTTTCTCCACTTAGTACGATCATCCTTTTTACATGATATTTGGATGTGGGCACCCTACCTATGATAAACGCCTTATCTTTTTTGATAAAATTTTCTCAACATGTCCGATCATGTGATGGCCGATGTTTTGTTTCGGCTAAATTTTGATCGGGAAACGCGTGAGTCCATAGTGGGGCAAAACACCGATTTATGCCGTTAAGCAAAAACTTTGATCGGGCTTGGTTGATCGGGCTATTTATTGGGCTGTGTATGGCTAGCATAAGGGCACGAGTCTAATCATATTAACACGCAGCAAAGTGACCAGATGAGTACTCTGATCCTGTTATCTAACGCTTCATTTACCACAGTAAATGTAAAGACTGCTCACTTAGAAACAGGTCACTATCATAATACCGCATAGCTGCTAATGTGCCCTTGGTCTTAGAGTCACGACTAAACATACCTTCGAACGGTATGTAAAATAAAGGTTGCATTGTGTTTAAGTGACAATGTTATTATTGCTGGAGAATAAAAGCTTACATTAGGTTCAAAAGCCACTGTCACAATTGTTAGAGAATAATCTGTTTAATGGAATACATACTTCATGTTACATCAAGGGGATCACTAACTTTAGAAGAGTACTTATAACTGTGATATTTTCTACATCATAACATTCTATCTGTTTTTAGGGAAATTGTATGGAATGTTGAGTGGAGAGGGGGGATCATATCAGAACATTAGTTCCAAAAAACATTCACAGGTACCTTGTTTTAAGGCTTCCCCCGAAAATAAGGCACCCTAAAGAGATGGTACCATAACTCTGGACAAGGGGGATCAGAGGGGGGCAATCATAATGACACAGGAGGATCAGAAGGGGTTACTAAAATGGTAATCTCCCCTCTGAGTCTCCTGTGCCATTATGATTTCCCCCTCTGACCCGAGAGTGCCATATTCTTCTTCATGGAAAAATTAAACATCCCCCAAAAATAAGACGTAGGGCATCTTTGGGAGCAAAAATTAACAGACAATCTTATTTTCGGGGAAACATGGTATAATTTTAACCTTCCTAGTGCTCTGCTGAGGTCCAGATTTCTGTACCAAAAACGCACCATAGACTTTTATGGAATTTTCTTTGTCATGTTGTAGGCCTGTAACTTACCAATATATATCTATACACGGATCTGGTAGGCACCCTGAACATATTAAAGTTTAAAACACAAAATTATGTAAAAAAAAATATCCAGGCAAAAGTCAGATAGGCAGTAAATGATCACCAATGCTAAAAGCACATTGCTAAAAACTATAGATCCAGGCTAACTGGTAAATATTTTTAAACTGTTTTTTATTTTTCATACAATTTTCATTCAAATTGACAATGTGTGTGTGTTTACTTTGAATTGTATTGGATACAGATATCACTGTGTTCAGTACAATTCCCTTTTAAATTTGGCACTCCCGCTCCCGGTGTGATGACCCGGAGAGAGGATCTCTTTTACTTTACGTGTTTATTTTATGTTAAATCGTATTGGAGACGTATTTCTAAGCAGAAAGCTGTATTTAATATGATTTAATAATCCTGCTGCTTCCCACCAGGGGGAGGGATCAGGTTGCATCCACAATCGAACTGGTCACTTCACCGACAGATTATTCAGGTAAGTTTTGCGCATTTTACCGCACCGAATACAGTTTTTCTAAGCAGCAAATTGTACTCAGTGTGGTTTGCATTTCAAAATCCCACCCCCTCCCAGTTTGATGTCATAACGCATGTGACATCGGGGGGGAGGGGGGGGGGATACGGACAAAGTAAGACATCCCTGTGGGGCTCTTTTCAGAGGCGAAACAAACCCAGTTTGTCTGGGTTCATCTCAACCACTAGGGAGGTAAAAAAACTAACCTCCCTAGCGCACTGCTGAGGTCCAGATTTCTGTACCAAAAGCACACCATAGACTCTAATGGAATTTTTTTTATGTTGTAGGCCTGTAAAGCCCAAAATATGTCCATACAAGGGTCTAGTAACCATCCTGAATATAATAATGTTTGAAACACACAATTATTATAAAAAAAGTACATTCAAAAAATGAATAAATGGTATCATTCAAATGATAAAATCCCTTAAATACTTATTTGGTATGAAAGATTTCAATACAGTATGTATTCATATTTATGTTGTTGTTTTTTTACTTTGAATTGTATTGGATACAGTTATCACTGAATCCAATACAATGCCCTTTGGCACCCTCTGAAAGGGTTAACTTCAAAGAGCACATCTTGGAACCACACTGGGGGTGATTTTCCAGATGTGCTCTTTGAAGATAACCTAATTTGCATTTGAATGCCCCGCCCTCCATGTGACGTCAACACGTCACAGGGGGAGGGGGGATGACAGCCAGCTTAGAGCATCGGATCTACCGGGACAGCACAGAACAGTGAGTATGATCTGATCTTCGCTGGTTGGCTCCATCTCGTCCTCTGCAATACTGACAGGAAAGCGCTGGACGATATGGAGCAATCAGAATCGCTAGGGGGGCTAATGCAGATTCCGTTTTTGTGGGTTTAAGGCCAATACTCCACTACGTTTTACCAAAACACGGCAAAATTATGCTCTTTCCATCCATTTTGACTATGTTCACGCGTCCCATTGTGGCATGTGTTTTTAGAATATGGGCGTCCACTTATGATAAGAGAAGGGGAGTGGCTTTAGGGGTCCAGTGGTCTGAGTGAAAAAAAAGCCTTTTCCTTAAGTAAATGCCCCCCTCAGACTAAGCAAGCGTTCAGTTCAGATTTGAAATGATTTAGGCTGGGCCATAACTTACTTATTATTTTCCTTTACCCTATTTGTTGCACTGTATATTACTGTGAAAGTCAAACATTTAGTTGCATACCTGTGCAAATTTACAAAAATGTCTTACAAAACAGTATATTTAAGTCTACCATTTATATGTCAGACACCTTCACGCTCTAATGGAGGCATCCATTCTGTCCGAACTACTGTTTGGCCAAAACCTCACCCCCAGCCCCAGAGACCATATGGTCCTCCTGCCACAGGGTGGGACATGTTCAGTTTGAATTTCTTGATGCCTGAGATTAACCAGCCAATTGTTTACCAATCCTTTAGCGCCACGTGAGAACAATGTAATTGGGAAATCTGCCCATTTAATGAGGATCTGCACACTATTACCCATTATAGCCTTTGTATAGCACTGTGTGTGCTACTAAGTGCTAGTGTAGTGTCGTGGAGGGCATTCTAATGCTCCGAACGACCAGATTCTTTGGAATGTTCAAACACACTGTATTAGGCTCACACACTTCAATAAAGAGAGTCTTAGGCAGCTGGTAGGGGGATATTTACAGTCTTTACTATAGGGAATATTTACAGTCCAAACACCAAACCCAAGCCTGGGAATGGGGCACACGCTTAGGATCTACTGTTGCAGGAAAAGATGGCTACCAGCTGCAGGGTGGTAATGGCTTCACGTCCCAGTGAGAGGGGGTCAGGTACAGTCCAGGGATTAGGGCAATAGGGAATAGCGGGCAGGTGAGGTGGAGTAAGGAGGAATCCTGCGTCTGCCGCAACCATCTGCTCGGGCACGTTTGAGGGAAGGCAGTCCTGGTCCATGGGACAAACCCTTTCGGTCACCACAGATGGGGGTGCGGGAGAACCCAGGAAAATTTAGGAGATTGCTCCTAATCAGGTTGCACGGCACTGGCTGTAGGTGGTTCAGGAGTTAACCCAACTCTGGCTAAGGAAGGCCTAGGGAGGTATATTTATACCCTCTGCTAGGAGGAGGGCAGTAAGTTATCTCCAGGCAGAAACCAAAAGTTACAATGTATGGCCAGAAAAAGTATGGCCAGCCATGTGAAAGCTCCTCTCACCTTGCCCTCACTCCACCGGGTGTAATTGCCTACTATCTCTGCAGTTTCCCGGTCTTTAACCCCACAAACTGACAGCGTCCGTTGCCCATGGGGCTAGTGTCCAGCATAACACTCCAGACCACAGCAGGTCACTTGCTCGAACTCCCAATGAAAGACCTCTCCCACCTAAATACTGGGTATTATATCACCTATCCCCAGGAAGGGTACTCCCATATGGTTTGGTCATTGGCACATCATCACATATTAACCTCCCATTGCCCATGGGGGCTAGTGCCCAGCACAACACTCCAAACCACAGCAGGTCACTTGCTCCAACACCCAAGGAAAGACCCCTCACACTTAAATACTGGACCTTATATCACCTTTCCCCAGGAAGGGAACTCCCATATGGTTTGGTCATGGTCACATCATCACATATTAACCTTCCTATCGTTCGGCCCTTGAAAAGCAGTGCGGTACGGCCGATCGCAGCAGTGTGCATAGTACTAGGTCTATGGTGCACCCCGCCTCTTCACTGTCACCAATGAAGTTGAAGGGGCGGTTCCAGGGGTATATCAGGTTTTCCTGATCCCTGCTCCTGTAGCGGTTGGAACAAATCCAAAAAGCGGACCAACTGGGTGCATCTCAACTGCTAGGGAGGTTAAAGACATATTCGATAACTTTTATCATTAACCCTTAACGTACAATTTTCTGCCATACCATACACAGGCCACTCTCCTACACATGGATAAAAAATTATTCTACCTGTCTTTGGCTGTCTTAGTTGATCAGATGAATGTTTTTCTGTCTTGCCTATGTGTATATGATAAACACCACACTGTGTGGGCCTCTTGTGTGCTTCTTCTTATACAATAGCAGGGGGCACTATCCTATTAGAACCCACATATTAATAAACAGAATGCATGCCATGAATGAATATTATTAACAAAAGACGAAGAATGAAAAGTCACTAACACATTAGATGACTGAAAAGAAAACACATTTTCACGGGTACATATGTCAGAATACATTAATCCTTTCAGGAACAGACAAAGATACATTCCATAAGAATAGTTTTACCTGTACTAGGAGTCGTAGGCTCAAACAAAACAATGCTAAGTGCATGTTAATGTTAAATATGCGGCCATTGCTATTTATGCATATAGGCGGCAAATGGATGTCATTCATAGATGCTGGTGGTAACACTGATGGAGAACAAAGCCTCAAGTTAATGGTCCTGGTAATGGGGTAGAACTTATCTCTTATGCCGTGTGTTACCGAACAATAACATTGCTTCACATGTGTCATTTGCTCAATCTAAAACACCTTTTTTATGCTCGGAATTCATACACCACAATAACGCAGGCTAATGTGCTGCATCTGCCGCAAATCATATTAATAATTCGTATTTCTATCTCCTTGCTGCATTGAAAGAGCTGCGAAACCGCTCTGTAAAGACTGGAGGCTTTCTTTGGGTATCAAGTAATGTAGGTAATGTGCGTTATCTGTACAGCCGGGAAAAGCTGTTATGTGACTCTATTCAGGTTGATGTTCTCCAAATAGGTGGCAATCCAAACAGGATTAAAAAACGATGGCCTTATAGCAACAATGACAATGACAGTAGAGTGTTCAGCACATCATAGGAACAAAAGTGACTGGGACGACACAATGTCCTGCTATTTCAATTATATTTGTTAGATAAAAATGTAAAAAAGATCAGCTGGATGTGAGTGATCTGATCAATGTGTGCAATGTATGAAAATGTTCTACATATGCTTTATCTTCTGAAGTCTGGGCCTGCTCGGCAGGAGAGGATTTTGGGGGTTCCATGCTCTAGAGTTCCAGTTACCTGTTCTCTGCCCTGGAGCTCCTATCACCCAGCAAATACGTTTTTCTATGAAAATGTAAAATTACATACAGGGAGTGCAGAATTATTAGGCAAATGAGTATTTTGACCACATCATCCTCTTTATGCATGTTGTCTTACTCTAAGCTGTATGCCGAGAGAAGAATCAATTTGTTCTACCGATGCTTTCAGAGAAAGTTCCGGTAGCTTGGGAATTTTTAAGGCATTCAATAAAACGTAATGTTGGTGACAAATATTTATTAGAAAAAATGCATGAAAAAACAGATGCTGTATCATTTAGTACAATTTGCAGAACATAATATCATACATGTATAGTATAATACTATTACTCTATCTTACTCTAAGCTGTATAGGCTCGAAAGCCTACTACCAATTAAGCATATTAGGTGAT
>CM070043.1:6132983-6145751 GCA_036250615.1 Ptychadena robeensis
CCCTTATAAATTAGTTTTTGTTAAGTTGCCTACTAATTATGCACAGTAATAGTCACCTGCACACAAGATTCCCCTAAAATAGACCTAAATAAAAAACAAACTAAAAAATACTTCCAAATATTCAGCTTGATATATTGATTTTTCGGGTTCATTGAGAACATTGGTTGTATAATAAAAGTATTCCTCAAAAATACCACTTGCCTAATAATTCTGCACTCCCTGTAGTCTACATTGATCTTTATAGTCTTCTCTGAGGACAATCTTCCTCTGGGTCACACACCTAAATGAGCATAGTATGTTATGACACAATCACTACCAATACCAGATATCCTGTTAACGGGGTTAATTGGGTCATTCACAGTGGAAATAAGTATAGTACACATGGATAAGACTGGAGATGGGGCCAGAGACAATCCGAAGTCAGGGCAGGCAGAGTTTAAGCTATGTCGGAAATCAGAGCAGGGAGACATGCCTAGGCCATGCTGCTACTGTGGGGGCTCCCCTGTGACTACCTGGGTGACCCATGACTACAGGCAGGGTAATTACCTTACAGTGACATTATTCCTCAGGCTTCCATTGTGCTTTACTCACCAGTGACCTCCAGATTACAAAATACCAACAAGTGCATGTGTTAAAAAAAATTACCACCATTCTCAGCAAAATGCTGTGCAACAAGATTGCTAGGTATGTTACACACCTCATGAAGTGAATCCAGAGAGATACCCTCAGAGGACTATCCATCAAACTGCAGAAAGAGGAAACAAAGAGGAGGGATAACTATGTTCCTAAGGCACCTGCCCTGGATCAAGAGATCATTGAGGTTGATCTTGACACCAAGGAAATGCTTAAAATGCTGGACTTGGTGGCCTGTCCAACATGCAGGTCACATAGCCCCCTGTGGGAGTGAACTTCAAAACACCACGGGGGAATGGGGGAAATCCAGCCCACTTTTCCCTGGTGCAACTGCGACAGTGACCTAAAGGCAATTGGCACAGCTCCGTACTCCAGACACAGGTTGTTCCACTTGGGAGCCACCCGCACGCTCCCTCCTGCTCATGGGGAGACCGGGAAGCGAAACACACGCTGTCCTCCTCCTCTCTATCCAGATCAACGAGCACTGCATTTCAGGCCAGAAAGGGTTTTTATGGTCTCTACACTGGGCTCTAGTGTCAGGAGGACAAACTGCAGCTTCTGACCCAACTCTCCCTCTGCAATGATGGGTGTCCCATCTCCTGTAGTGACCAGGGAGAGGTCCTAGCTTCACTTATGGTCAGGATGCTCCTGGTGTCATCTCCTTTGATGGTGTCACCCAGATGTCCTCGCCACTCTGTACCCCAGAAAGTGCCCAAAATCCCTGCATTGTGCTCTGGTATCAGTACAGTAGAAACTCAGGTACTGAAAACATAAACATATAACAAGTTTGCAAAAACAAAATGTTAGTGTACCTGGAAGGAACTGACCGTATCTGAAGTTTTCGACAACACACAATACTAAAACTCCAAGAAAACTGTAGAAAGAATGAAAAAAATTTATTTACATTTGAATAATAAATGATTTTATCACTTGCTTCTTCTAATGTTAAGCCCCCCATACACCTTCAGATTCCTCCATACAACTTTCATGAGACCTACCAACAACTATGTAGTATAGTGACCTCCCTGATAGAATACATAGTGATTGGAAGGTGTAGAAAGGTCCTCATATTACATGGTTTTGGTAGAAGAAAAGTTGGTTGTACAGAAGTTGCATGGTAATTGTATATGGTGTATGGGGGGCTTTAAGTGTTTAAACATAACAATCAAGTCACTAATCTGATTTAAATAGCGTCCGCCATCATTCGTGCAATAAATCGGATTTCACGCATTGACACAGTGACGCCTCCTTCCCTGACACTCAATCTTTTCCATTAAACTCTTATTTAATGCTTAGTTAGTCTTCGGTATTTACTATTCCCACAAAGACTTATCCCTATAAAGCCAAAGATGATGTCGTTATGGCACAAATGGCAATAAAAGAGCGCATTTCCTTGTGATAAATCACTTCTTTTACACAGTAGATTTTCCACCGACGTGAATGCGTTGTGCCTTGAAATCTATTTGATTTTTGCTATCCGGGTCATTGCTGGCTATTAAAGCAGAATACAAAGTAATAATTTTTACCTTATTCCGCTTGGTTTCATTTCTATTAATTCTGTTGCGTGCTCGGGGTAAATTAGGAGCATATTCTGCTGATTAGCTAGAGCATGGAAATCCAAAGTCCAGATTTTTTTATTTAATGGGCTAATTACAGGACTATGGCTACCTAGTGAGTTTTGCTGAGCTGAACAAGGGATTCAGTCAACTGAATAAATTTATTCAAACTTGTGGAAAATGAACCGTATTCTACATGCAGCCGGGCTGGGGGGAAACACACAAAATGCGTTACAATACCACTTTAATGAAGCAAGCAGGGAATGTGAATACCCTAATGGGTCTATGTACTGGGACACAGTGTGTGATGTACAGGACCGCTGGCGAGGAAGAGAAATGAGCAGTCACAGATTGTGTTCTATGTTTGGAAATAGCTTTCTATAAGCGCCCTACTTATTGGTATTTCCGATAAACTTCAACATAGATAAGGTAAAGAAATTCCATTTGGTGTCATATATTTCCTTGAAGCCAACTTTAGAGCGTCTATACACGCAATGTTTTAGGATAAACAGCAGTCACCTATCAATATGATTATGTATTTTATATCTAAAGGTGGCCATACATGGATAGGTTTTTCACAAAATTTTTGCCCGATCGAGTGCTGCCCACCCTGAACGATCGGCCAAACAAAATCAAATAACAATCAGATCGGACATTAAACGGACATGTCATTTTTTTCTGGTCGATCGTTTGGCAATCCAAGTACATTGGTGGACCCATAGCTCCCTATGCAGCAGCCTTTCTGATCAATGGATTTTGTGCCATTTTTGTGATTGACTCCTGTCAAAATCTACCACAAATCGGATTCCCAAGTGGTGTTCCATCAACTCCAAAACGATCGATCGCCGATTACACGATCCCGGGAATGATCGAATCAGCAATCGATTGAAGACAAATCGTCCCGTGTATGGCTTCCTTAATGCTTCTAAGAACTGCATAGGGAGGTGGAAACAAAGACTTAGGGTTATTTGGAAACAAGTAGAAGATTTGTGATGGATAAAGCAAAGACGAAACAGAATTGGGAATATTTAGGTCTTGATTATCTTGTGCCCACTTGGGAGCTTTCCCTTATTAGTTGTTGACCACACAGAAAATAATTCACTAATAATGAGACACAGACAGCAAAAGCAATAAGGTGCATAGGTCATCAAATGTACAATATCTTAAGCCGCCATGGTCCACCACAATCAGTGTCAAAAAGCTGCTGGAGCCATTGGTGGCCCATTTGCGTCCCCATGAGCAGTACCGTGCAATGCATTGCGCAATGTGCAGCTTAAATTCAAATTAAATATGTAACTAAATATACTACAAAATAGATATTGGTTCAAAATCTAGCCTCTCTAGCCCTCAAAATCTAGCCAAAATCTAGCCTCTCTAGCCCTCAATGAAAAAACATTTGCCAGCTAAGAAGGGTTCCACCATATGGCTTTGCAGCACACTGTACAGGACTAAGTAATATAAAAGTGTTAAGCACTTAATATGTAGTCAAAGAGGTCAACATAACCATTGTATAGCTGGCCAGCAGGAATAGAAGACAAAAGCTGGCATTGGTGGTCACCAGTTGGAAAACATGGCTAACTTTGGTGGTCAACAAGAGGGAAAAAAGCCAGTGTACTGGATGACAAAAGATGGAGGGGGCAGTGCTACTCTGTGGGAGTTGGGGGGGGGGGATCATTTGTGTTTACTGAGGAAAGGGAGCAGCATTGATGTTCATTGGGGTTATCAGTATTCAGTAAGGGAACATTGATGGTCACTGTGGGCATTGATGTTCAAGGGTACCTTTGGTTTCATTGGGGACATTGATGTTCAATGAGGATTCTGTTGTGAAGTGGACATGGGTTTTCATTTGGGACAATGGTGTTTCTTGGGGAACATTGGTGTTGTTGGTGACATTGGTGTTCAAATGTTTGCTTATTTCATTACTACTACATAATGTCAGAAATATAGCGTTAATATCAGATCAATCTACCTGATACAGCAGCAAGGGAACTGAAATGAGCATTCCACTACTTGGCTGCCAGTGGTATACTATACCATATCCGGGGGATTTTGGAATGCTGAGATTGAGCTTGAATACCAAACCGATGGGACTGATGGGAGATTTCCACTCCTGAACTGATCAACAGACATTTGAGTGTGTGTGTACTAAGCCTATCAATGTTTTGTTTGGTCCCATTTGATCTTTCCAATATACTTATTGTGACCTGTGAGCTGATCAGAACATAATATTTTCCTTCTGCTCATCTCGTTATGATTTCCAATTGAAGCTGAGCAATGGTAGACATGTTTAAGGTCTAGCCTGGGTGACAACATGGCTGCCCCTCTAGACACAGTGTAGACAAGAGCACAGTAACCCTGGGACACCTAATGTAATATTAGTAGTCCAAAGTGATTGATTTTGTTCAGGAAGTTGCTCCTTTAGGGTGCTTTTACAAATTGTACTTCTATAGTGTCCCATGAATGCTGTATTATCACTAAACCACAGAAACATTATACAGCCAAGGTTGGAGTAAGTGCCGGTATTCCACAAGTGGATGAGTAGAGGTTGGCATTTGTTCATGATACTCAATGCTTTATCCAAGTCAATGTCAGTTGAGTTCAGGTTTGGGTCTACACTAAGTTCTCTGTCAACCTGTTGAACAAGTTATGGATTTGAAAAATAACAACTCATTAATACAAAATCCTAGACCGTCATATTTAAAAATTTCCCTCTTTTTAACCACAGAGTATCTACAGTGATCTGTCCATGGTAACCCTCCTTAAATGTCCGTACAATTACAGCATGCAATGTTTGTACATATCATTATTCTTCATTTAGATAAGATTTCTATACTCCCTTTAGGACAGGCATAAAAGGAAACTATGTTTCAATTCATTTGGAAGGGGAAAGCAAAGTCCCCCTATCCCCCCCCCCTCCCTTGTCCCTCTTACCCAACCTCCAGGACAGGGATTTTTCTAAGCAACCCCCCATTACCAAACAGCCATTTGCCCTTTAATAAAATATGTCATTACGCTTTATTCATGGCACACAAAGGAATCAGTGGAGAAAAAAACCTCTAAACTGATGGTCACTAATTACACATGTGGCTCCGGTGCTGGCCACTCGCATGCTGTACTTATTGCCAAAGGCAGGTGCTGGGGCATCCTGGTAATAGTCAGTGTGTTTCACAGCAATTAGGCACTGCGTTGGCTAAAATTAACAATTACCTAACATACAATTCCCATCTCGCATGCTGCAGTTTGCTATGCATAATCCTTGTATCTTCTTATCAGGGTAATTGCTCCGGGGCGGTTATTATGTCTATCTTTTTTTTTTACAACTCATCTTTTAACCCCTATTGGTGTATTCCTTTTAATCTATGTGGCTACACAAACAGCATTGATGAACTGTGACTTGGCCAGACACACTATACAAAGGAGGGTCTGTTTGGCTCTTCTTTTTAGACACAGTGATGGAGGCCAGATAAAAGAACCATAAACGGCAAAATAAAATGTCAATCAGTTTTCAGAGACCCAGGACGTTCCTATAGGATTACTTTTGAGCTACATGTTATGGATACAATAGGACAGATGACCACCATGGCCAAACATTAGTTATCCCTTCTGTGTGAAAGTGTTTGTGGTTCTAGATTGCACAGTAAACATTACAGTTGATTTATTCAAGGGATTGGGACTGTTCTGTGTATTCTACAGCATAACTTCATCACTGTTGACAATTCTTATACAAAATATACAATAGCAGGATATTAGAATCATAATCACCTGGTAAAATTTCAGTATTTAAATGAGAAAAGCTGCAAAAGGTTACACACAACTTACCTGCAAAAAAAAAATACATAAAAAAATACATAAAAAATACCTTGGGGTCCACCCCAGAGCCCTGCTAATATGGGGTGTGGTATGCTCGGACACACACACACACCGAACAGCATGGGGTCCCCCCAGGGCATGCCAGACCCCCTATTGGCATAGGGTCTGGTATGCTCTGGAAAAGGGGGACCCCGAAGTGCACAGGTCATGGATACGTTTCGGGAGCTCCAGGGAACAGACCCCCTTCGTGGAACAATTGATCCTTCAAGGGATGAGATCGGTAAGTATGTGGAATTGTAGAACTTATAATGAAATACTTTTTTGCAGTCTTTTGAACCTCTGTACTCATTCAGTAGGGTGGGGAGTGCGATCCGTGGTCCTCTTTTTAAAGAGAATCCCAGATACTCAATAAGCCCCCACAATGACTGGCCCATGTTGTGGGGAAGAGGCCCCCCTTATCCTAAAGAAGGGTCTCCCCTTCTAGGCTTGCCAAAAGTGGTCTGGTTTGCTATAGGTGGGACCCCATGCTGTTTAGGGTCCCCTTCTCCAGAGCATACCAGACCCTATGAAAACATGGGGGTCAGGTATGCAAATATTCCAAGAAAGGTGTAGTTGATAAAAAATGGCACGGCAAAGGATTTGGAAGGGGTGTGGTTACGATGGGAATACCAGTATTTGCATATCATTTTCTGTAATGCAATTTGGAGTCTAAATCTGTAGTTATATAGAATTTACTAAGGGTGGGTGTGAAAAGTTTTAATTGAGTATGCCACCCCTTACACTGTAGACCAGTGGTGGGCAGTGTAAGGTTGATATGGAAGGCCATAAGTGTGACCATTTGTTACACAAAACACGACAGTAAAAATATAAAAGATTCTTGTTGATATGTGTACAGTCAGCTTAAGGGATGCTGGATGGGCCATGTACAGTAGTAGTAATGTCTACAATCCACAATTTTATACTGTCATGTTTTGTGTAACAAATGATCCTGACTATGTATTTATAAAGACCTTTTAGAAAAAACTAAAATAATACATTGTATCTGACGTATGTATGCCAGTTAAACCCTGTTAATGATTGATAGATGAGTTATGAAGGCTAATTCTGTAGTTACCATAATATTTTTTATGCAAAGTGTCTACATATCTTCTGTAAAGACCAGAGTGAGAAGAAGCTTTAGGAACCAGTACGCCTCTGCGGCATCAACATTTACTATCATGAAACATAATCACAGTAGGACAAGGGGAGATTTCCCTCTACTTCCTTTCCCAGAAACTTAACAGTAATTAGGAAGTAATCTCTACAAAGGGAGACACAGCTGTCACTGAAACAGTTATTCCCCATTGAAATTATTTACCCTCCCTATTTACCCTTATTTACCCTCCCTACCTCCCTACTATATTGCGAATATCAGTAGTTTTCGTGTGATGTTTACATGGACAAAGGCTGTGTTACCGGATCCAAGAACAACAAAAGTTCATTTATTGCTGGTCCTTAGATCTGATGCCTTTTTTTGCATTTATTTCTACCTGGTAGCAAACAGCACACATGCGGATGGCTACACTCACTCTGCTGAAGGATGGAATAGATGAGGAATGTAGCCACCCTTGGACAAAATCATTGTCCTCCTGTGCAGAGGGTAGTGTTCGATGATCTAATAGATTTAGATAGAGTATACATAAGTAAGTAACAAAAGTAACTAACTTACACCTGCTAAAAACTTATTTTTAACTAATTGATTTGTTCTTTTTTTTAACATAAATCTTTTAAACTATATATATGTGAATCAATGTGAGCACCCCTGTTAGTGGTGATTGGTTTGTCTCTGCCCTGCTACTTTCAGTTTTGTTCAGTCCATGAAAGAAGGAGACTGATATTAGAATCATATTACAGGGAACTGAGAAAAATTGAAACTGTGGATTGCATCAAATATGTCATTTTTCATTCTCCTTTAACTGCTTTTCATACAAGTCATCTTCAGTGAGTTAACAAAGCCGAAACATTGAGAAAAATCACTGAGCAAATAAGAGAAGCTTTTCGCATTCACAATGTCTTTTTTTTATCATTCGTCCTCCTTCCTCATTTTTATTCAGCTTCAAAGATAAATATTATTCTGCGTTGAGTCACTTGAGGACTCAGTCATGTCTCCAGCCAGAGCACTTCTTGGCTCCTCCAGACGACAGAACTGTTTAAACAGACCAAGAGGCGGTAAGCCAACCATGGGCAGGGTTTAAGTACATTTCACATCAAAGACACTGAACTGGAGACTAATGCTATCTAATGTGGATTCCAGGACTCGTCATTTATTAACGCCAAGGCAAGAACTGGAAGTATCATGTATAGTGGGGTGTCAATATTTACACTTGTGTAATAAAGAGACACTGTCATCTTACCTGTACAGGGATAAGTAATGGTGTCTCCGAAATAATGGACTGTCCTGACCCCATATATTCACCTATATTCTTTCTCCATGTCTTATATCTCAGCCATGTTGGAAACCAGGGGAACCAAGAAAGACCTTGTCACAGTGCTTGGGTCCAGGGACTGATTGGTAGGCCTAAGAGCTATCATAATGAAGGAGGTCAAGACACCCTATGCCTAAATGTTCAGCATAAGGTAACCAGCCACAGTGTGGTGGGGTGGTTTCATCTTACATTTTTATGGGTTGATGGTTGAAAGTGTCTCTACAGATAGGAACAAGGACAGTAGGACAATCTAATGAAACAAAGTTATGTTACTGGTAATGGAAAAGATAAAATGCACTCAGAAATAGAGGTACTTACAGAAAGGCTAGAAATGGCACTAATTAGCATTATCACATACAGCCACCTTAACTCTATCAAGTATTAAACCTTAAATTTCACCTCAACCCACAATACTCAATTCAAATTTTGACATTCTCTCAAACCTATTTATCATCGCTACATTTCTCTTTCAAAATGTTGTTTTAGTAAAAACAAGAGAAAACAAAAATTACACTACTATATTTGTCACCAAAACATAGTAAGCTTTATGGCAAAAGAAATGTAAGGTAATACATAATAATATTGGGAATTGTCTCCAAAGAGTTTAAACAAAGACCAGTTTTACAGAAACAAAACCCTCCAGCTCATGGATGCCCACGCTTATTTTTTTTGGCTTGCAAACTTAAATTAATATAGTTAATGTGACACAGTATTTTTCAAACCTCACTTCATTGTTCAGTGTCAATAAAGATTTGTGTTAATAAAGCTTAGCAAAAAAAATGGGACAAGCTCAGAGATTTATTCCAGGTGCCTTTGTGATAGACCAGAAAATTGTCCCCTGCATTTGCAGAATATCATTAGAACCTTTTTTTCTTGATAAGGTATACATTTTGCCATGCATAAGGGTTCATATAAATAGGCGGCCAGCCAGGTTATGTTCCATTTGGCGTCATTCCAGCGAGACATGTCTTGTGACACTCAATGGGGGCCACAGGTGCATCTGCGGTTGTAATGGAGTTCTTTATAGTCAGGCAGTGATAACACGCCCCCTTGATAACATATGGGCCAAAAAACAATGGGTTCATATTGTATGCATCATGCCCTGCATTGTTATCTATGCAACCCGGGCTATAATGCACCTGCACATCAAAGTCCATTGTTTACAATGGCCAGCATATACACTGTAAAATGTACACAATATACACAACCGCAGAACATGTGTTACCCTACCAGCCCAGGACCTCCACATCCAGCATGTTCACCTCCATGAGCGTCAGAGCCCAGCCACCCGGATTGCTGCAGCAAAAATCAGTTTGCACAGGTCCGCCTTCAGAAATTTTGGGGCCCCATACTAGGTCATTTTTCAGGGCCCCCTACTGCTACTTTCATAACGCCCCCCTTGGCAGCACGTCCTGACATCAAGTCCGCTGTCAGGAAGTTCCTACCTACAACCTCTCTCCCTAAACCCCCCCCCCCCCCCTGACTTTTAATGTACCATGAACTGTCATGATTTATATACTGCTTTATGTAGTTCATGATAGATCTATAGGGGTTCATAAAATCAAACTGTACTGCTATCACTCTATAAACATCACAGTTACCTGTAACACTTTGTAACCTTAAGGTTAAAGATGGCCATACAAGGTTTGATTTTTCAGTTGGATTGATCTAAAATATCATTTGAAATAGATTCCTTTTTAACTGAATCCATCCACCAAATTTGATGGAAGTGAAACATAAAATCGTTTGTCATGTTGGTAAATTTCGGTCGATCATTCAAGTATCTGACGGGTTTTCTAGGTATTTCCAATGGTACTATGAAGCATGTGCACAGGACTTTGAAAGTGAAGTGAATCAATCAGTGTGGTAACATTGTATGGTAGTACCAAAGATCGATGTTAGACTTTTTTTCAATCACACAAGCCATTGGATCTAATCATGCAATAATGTACACATGTATGGCTATTAGCATTGTATAGGTTACTAAAGCTTCAAAGCTGCATCCAATGTTAATGAATGGGACATCTCATATAGTAGCTTCATCTTTGCTTCCAAGTTGCCCTGTGTTAATGCATTCTACATATATTTCGCCTTCCCTGGTACTCATAAGCATACCAATGTAATGTTTGAATAAGACCTTTATGTATTTTATTTAAACCCCAAGACTGTGACTTTTTCAGCGTTTCATACACAATATGAGAGGAACTTGTACAAATATACAAGGTTTAAGCTTTAATGATGAGTGTATTCAAACGTTTTTTGTTATTATTATTCACCTATTTTATGTGCAAATACTCTACACCATCTATTACACCACCAAAATAAATTCAAGGATAAAGTTACAAATATTTAATTAATCAATAGATGTTCTTTTCCTAAATGGATGGATAATAAAATCAAGAGATATAAAAGATATTGTTTCTCACTTGTTTTAACTGTGTCTGGAGTTTGTTTAAACTGTTGCATATTGAGGACCTATGTGTCACGGCGGGTGACACCAGAGCAGCGGTGACACCGGTAAATCTAGTGTGTGGACCCATTGGACCAACTTGCACGATTGGCAGGGGTGCAATCCGGGGTGCGGAGTCTAAGGGACTACCTGGTGGAGTCACAAGAGATGCCGGTATGCAGTGCCAAGGGTTAAGACGAGAGCGAAGTCCGAGAAACAAGCAGGGGGTCAGGAGCTGGGAGGTCAAGCAGGATATACAATCTAAAGGAGATCTAAATGAGAGACCAAAGCTCAGGCATCTTCCTGTCACCTGATCTAGCTAGATAAAGATCAGGAGGGAGGAGCGACCGAGGAGGAGTGCAGGACCACAGCATCCAGCAGAGGGAGCTCCAGAGCTGGAAAGTTAACCCTAGGTGTCACGGATGGATTCTAGAGCTGGAAGCAGACACAGATCCACCAGTCCTGTTAGGATCTGTGACAGTATGGCTCATGACTATGGTGCCTCATGTCATGCTTAGAGCTTGCATTGCAGCAATTTTGAGAGAATTCCAGTCTATGCTCCACCCCAAATTTATTAATTAATGAGAATAGATGTCCTCTACTACTACATGCTTCCCAAGAAACCCCCCTCCCGTGTTTCAACTATTCAGGGCAGATGGCATTTTAAATGCACACAAATACAGTGACATGATTCTGCGGCCCATTATTGTGCCATTTATCCACCACCATCACCTCATGTTGCAGCATGATAATGCACAGCCCCATATTGCAAGGATCTGTACACAATTCCGGAAAACTGAAAACATTCCAGTTCTTGCATGGCTAGCATACTTCACTGCACATGCCACCAATTGATCATGTTTGGGATGCTCTGGATCAGTGTATACGACAGCGTGTTTCAGTTCCTGCCAATATTCAGCAACTTCGTACAGCTTCATTTCACAGGCATTCCTGCAGTCAGCATTCCAATTACATGCTCTCTCAAATGTTGCAACATCTGTGGCATTGTGCTGTGTGATCAAACTTCACATTTTAGATTGGCCTTTTATTGTGGGCAGTCTAAGCCACACCTGTGCAATATTCATGCTGTCTAATCAGCACCTTCATATGCCACATCTGTGAGATGGGATAGATTATCTTGGCAAAGAGGTGCTTACTAACACAGATTTAGTCAGATCATGATCTGAACCCCCCAGTTGTCTTCCAACGACGCGTTTTGGCCCCCATCCATGGGCATCATCAGAGGGGAGATGGTCCCAGTTGAAACACCGGTGAGGAAATGCATAGCCCAGATGCACAATAGTGTAGATTAAACAAACAGACCAGCAATTAGAGACATTGCATATTCAATCATATGAAAAAACAGTTTACACAGTACAATACTACAGCAATCCAAAAAAAAGGATAATTCTAATGCATCATGTTATAGGCATCATGCTAGAAGGCATGTTTAAATCTTCTGTGAAATAAACATGGCAGTTCTGCTCACTAACAGACCTGTTGGAAATGTAATATGGAAAAAGGAGGTTCACCCCGACGCCTGGTAGGACACCAAGCAGTCTCTTTCCTTGGTCCGGGTGTTTGAAGACACAAAAAACATGTGTGCCACACAACTGGATGCACCGGTTTACCATGGAATACAGGCCCACATAAGGGAAGGAACCTTTGCAGGTGAAGATCTAAAAGATAACTAAAAAGAAAGGAGAAATCAACAACGTGCGTTGTCTTATTTCCTATATAATAAAAAACTGGTAGAAGGGCGAATGGAGAGACCTCGAAACCAGGCAAAAGTACCCAAACTCTCCAGAACATATTTTGTTCAAGCTGATGGGATTGCCTCCCTACCATAGGGCAC
>CM070043.1:6154084-6170211 GCA_036250615.1 Ptychadena robeensis
GATGATGTGGTCAAAATACTCATTTGCCTAATAATTCTGCACTCCCTGTATGTATATGTTATGTATATGCAGATATGTATTTGTCTAAAGACTTATGATTACCTTTCTCTTTAAATGAAGATTTATCAAGCTTTTTTGGGCATCACTCTCCTACCTTACCTATCATAAAAGGCTATGAACTGATATTTGCAGAAGTCCGATATATGGTAAAGGATGAAATGCGTCGGAAATCGATTCTGCAATTCCATTTAAATTATATGTATAGCGCTGTATGCACTTTGTTTTGAAATATTGTTATTTTTGTATATGTGTTTTTTATTTTTATTAATGTTTTTTAATAACTACAATAAAATAATGGTTTTAACCTTAATATAATGAATTTACTCCCAGGGTAGGAGGGTACCCCCCCCCCAAAAAAATGTCCCCCTTCTTGTCTATATAAACAAGTCTTGAAGGGAAGAATATAAATACTTTTTGACTCTACAGGGGACCCTATTCAAAGGGATTAGACCATTGTACCAGGATAATATGGTTTAGGTTGATCCCTTAAGGAAAGGGACATTGGTTGTTCAGGTGGCTTCAGCTGACTCAACCCAGTTTTGGAGCCCATTGGTCCTTTTAAAGGGCTTCAGGAAGCCACCTGCTGGTGACCAGGGAAATTACCCATTGTAAGCAATAGCACAGTGCCACCAGCAGGTGGTACCCAGGGCAGCCGAGATTCTCATATGGGTGTAGTTATATGAGTGTGTGTGCTTGTTCACACATGACAGGCTTCCAAAAGAAACCCCCTCGAGATCACTTATGAAAAAGCACTTGATCATCTGGGTATGATCAACAGTTTAAAAACACAAACCTTCTAATCATTAAAATTAAATATTATTTGGCTGCTTGTTTGTTTTTGAGGTTGGGTAGTCTCCCCCTCTTTTTTGATGGCAGTTTTATGGTATTATGAATTGTCAAGTGCCTACCCCCTAACTTTATACTTGGTTGCCTATGCAATTCTTACTCATGGTAATTGGTTATAAAGATGAGAAGTTGGTTTTGACATTCCTTAAGTTCTGTCCATCTACCTTACAGATGCCAACAAACACTCTTTTATTTTTTGCATCTTATTTATGTTTTTTCTATGTTTCATATACTGTAAAACTCAATAAAAAATTCACTATAAAAATATAGCTAAAAAATAAACCCCTCCCTTAAGGAATGAAGCCAGTAAACATCTGTAAACTGCACAGGAAAGTGGAAAATGATCCACCAGGCTTGAATTTATTTAACATGAAGAAATGGAGGCTGGAAGGGAGGGTTCTTGAACCTGAAACTTGCCTCAATCAAGGCTTAAGACTTTAGTCCTGCTATTGTAACCTATTCACTTGATCTGCTTTATCAGCATGTCTTTAGGCACTGAGACCTTAGCAGCAGGAGACTTGGTCAACTATAGGGCCACCCACTTGCCCATTATTCCTTCCTTGTCATGGACATGCCAGAAGAACAAAGTTTACAATAATCGGTACATTAAGCCCAGAAGGCAGGTAATCAGTGCTGTTATTCCACTAATAAAAGGATAATACATGCAGTGTGAAATCCAGAAGACCAATGCTTAGCCCCCGGACAATGACACATGCCAAACAAATTGCAAATCAATTAGAATCCTTGTTTTCTTTGAAAAGCTCAACTATATCTAAGGCAATTACTCGTTCATTAGAGCTAATTTAACAGCATGACAGCCCTGGCAACAACTGGCTGGGTCTGGCAATCACATGTAGGAATGACAGCTCATTTCTGTCTGTCTGTGAATCTGGCTGAGATCTCAGGCCCCATGTCAGCACGAGCGCACACACCAAAAACACATGTACAGAGCAGAACAAAGCCATGCCAAGGAATCACGCTCATACTCTGTTATTTTCTCAATATATGATGTAAATAAATTGGCAGCACTATAAACATGAATCTACTGTTCATTCGTACATTGCTATAGAATATGGGGGATCAGGGCAACATAACATTAACGTATTAGGGAAAAATAGACAGTAATAAGTATTTAGGATTTTTTATGTTCATGCAGCTGTTCAGTCATCATGCAGCTGCAGTCGTTGAGGGATCAGGCACAATCATTCATCTTCAGTACTCCTATACAGGATATGCAAAAATTGTAAATCGATTTATAATGAAGGAATATCTGTACTGCGTGTATTGTATACATTCAGATTTCTAGATTGCATCCCTCATTGATGTGAATGACACTTTACACACTATATGTATTAAGCAGTGTATGTTTATAGTGAGTGCCTATATGTGTCAATAGATTTAGATTTTTATCCTCCTGGGTCCCCAGGGTACTTAAGAGGAGGGTCTGCCCACCAGCCAGTGCTCAGCAGGAAGGAGTCTGATTGAGTGGAGGTAACTGGGCAGACAAGCCACCCGAGACTCTATACCTGCCTCAATCTAGTCCAGCATGCAGGCAGCCGGGGAGAGAAATAGCACGCACTTCTCTTATCCCCGTTACGTGTTTTCCATACCGTGTCCCGTCTCTACCCTTGCCAAGGTTCCGGTGGAGTACGGACTACAACCACTGGAGAGTCCTGCGACCATCTCTCCCTGTGGGAGTGCCTCCCAGTGCTGGCCTTACTTCTCATGGCCCCCCATAGGTGCAGCAGAATGAACTGTGGGGTTACCCTGGCACTATTGGGTTCAATCTCTTTGTGGTTGGAAGTTTTAACTGGTGCTCCTCTGTTGGGTCGCAGGAAATAAAGTTTTGGTTGGCAGAAATTGGCTCCTGTCGTTGATTTCTGAACCTTACAGTGGTATCATCAAGTGTGGCTTGGATAGATTTTCATTACCAATAGTGGAAACTCCAAGCCGAACTTGCGGTAGCTTACCTTCTCCATCCATGTGAACCCTTTGGGATTATGTCTGAACTGGTCATTAAATGTGATCCGATCTTCATCTTAAGGTCCCCACACACGTATCGAGTGGGGACAGACAGATGAGCTTTGCAGAGCAGTGTGATTGCATCATCACACTGCTCTCCATCGCTCACAGCATTGGTGGGCACTCTTTGTGTGCCGGCCGCTATTTGGAATGGGGATGCTGGCCCCCATTGAAACTAATGGCATCGGTCCGATCCCTGTTGCCCCATGTGGGCACCCGCGATCGGTGGCTGATTTCCCGCCGACCGATGCCCACGACCGTGCACGCATATCGGTCCGCAGCAAAATCGTCCGCCGCTCGTTGCGTGTGTGGGCACCCTAAGTTACACCAATAGAAAAACACAGTCTGCTTAAAATAATTCTACACAAACATGAGATGTTACAATGTTTTTATTGAACATACCATGTAAACATTCAGGGTGCAGGGTGGAAAAGGTATGTGAACCTTTGGACTTAATAACTGGTTGATCCTCCTTTAGAGGAATAACTTCAACCAAACGATATCTAGGAAGCAGTCTACTATAGCATATAGTTGTCATTTTTAAAGTTATGTAAACCAATAAAACAGACATCGTTTACCACCTGTCCAAAGTACAATAGTTCCTCTACATTTAACTTTGGAGGAGTTACCATCAATTCCTTCTTGGAAAATACATTTTCAGAGAAATCAAGGTTTAACCTCTCTAATGGACCCCATTGTTAAAAAGGGGTTGTAAATCTTGCTTCTGTATTCAAAACTAGAAATAAATTTAAAACATCATATACGGTTTACTTTTCTAGCTGAAAACCCTCCATCATAAGTTACATTTATAGAAAGCGTATAGTTCATTGCAAGTGGGATTTGGCACAGGAATGAGCTTCTATATAAAATTGGTAAAGCACTTAATGGTGGCCATGAGGAATAGTTGTCAAAGCCCATTATACATTACAGATTGTCCATGATAAAATCAACTGCTAAAGGACCCACAATGGGAACATATAAGAACTGGACCATAACGTAATATGCCATATGTGAAGAAGGTAGACCAGTAGAGTTAGTATCATGATATGGGCAGTATATTTAGTTGGGACACCTTGGATCCTGGAATTCATGTGACTTTGCTATGAACTAGCTACCTAAAGATAGTTGCAGACCACATACATGCCTTTATATCCGCAGTATTTCCTAATGGTAGAAGACTCTGGACAGAACAATGGATCCTCCCACACTGCAAAAATGTTTCAGGAATGGTTTGAACATGAATCTTCAGTTGACATGATGCAGTTAATGATCAGTTGGCATTGAACTGTTGATGTGGTCTACAAACAACAACAAGCCCAATCCAAATTCCAGCCTTGCAAATTACTAGACCTAAAGTTCTCTGCTAACATTTTGTTGTCAGATACCAGTGGCCAGCATCAGAAGCTTCTAAAGTCCATTCTCTATTGGGTCAGAGCTGAGGGACCTTCATAGTAGTATGTATATGGTTTCAATGTTTATATTTGAAATTATTATTGTGCTTCTACCTTTCCCCAGGGTGAACTCCTCTCTGGCAAATAGAAAATCGTAGGACGTCCTTGCGCTGGAACATATTTATGGTTTAGACTCATCTGTAAAAGGTTTCACATATTTCTGCACACAGGATGAAAACCATAATTGTTTTGTTTGAATTAAAAGCTCACAACATGGGTGAAACATAGATGAGACCTCAGTAAAATCTGTGCGATGCTGTAAGATTTAGGGTTCAAAAAAGGCTTTAATAGGTTTTTATGTGAAAGCCGTTGGATGTGCAGAGGAGTGGGGACTGTAGTTTTGTGCTTACATACAATATAACTGGAGCCAACTAAAAATTTCCAACCTGCTCAACCAGTCTTTTCTGGGATGTTGATTTTGCAGTTATTTGATGTGACAGATAACATTCCATAAACTGTGCAAATATAGTGTTATCATTCATACAGTAGGAGAGTCAAACAATTGCTAAGTGTTGTTTATCTGTCATCCATCTATTGTATGTTTGTCCATCTATATATTGGCTATTCATACCTGCAGCCCAGACATTCAACGTTAATCTCCATTTTCAGAACGGGAAATAAATCTCAGTTGAATAGCGAGTAGAAGGCTGGAACAGTGGAGGATTAAAGTAAATTGATTTACTCAGTGATATAATGGTGTTAATGGAACTATTGTAATACCAGGATCAATAGGCAACAAAGATAATAATACAGAAATTCTTATTATTCTCACATCCAAGCAAGATAATTACATTATGTTTAATTGTTTCAAATGGCATTGTTAGTTTCTATAGCGTTTTGGCAGAAGAGAGAACAGGCACTTGCGTTCTTTTAAAATAAAATAAAATGAAAGGATTGCACAATGTGGCGCTGCAAAGGGAAAGCTTCAAAATCTTTTTTATCCTTTGAGAGTCTTCCTTCCTCTTGTAATTGCCTATCTCCTTAGATACTAGTTGGTTTTACTGCATTGGCTACTTCGTCTATAATAATGTTGCCAAGTTGAATGCTAGAATAATATTTTACGTTTTTGTTGTTGGCAACAAAATATAAACTAATAAAGAGCCATGGTCAAGTGATTGGGGTATACTGTTGACAAGTGTGCACCAAGGTCTGTCTGTATTCAATTATATTGCTATTTCTTCTAATATTATTTTTCAATTGCTTTATAAGTAAGCCGTGGACAAATGTTTGCTTTCTAAGTTCTTACTCTCCAACATAGATCACACAGGAGCCATGTGAGGTTAGAGGGGGCCAGGGACCTTGTTAACAATGAGTGCAGCCAATATAAATAAAAATGAAATGTTATGGTATCCTTCATACTTGGATGCCTAATATTATTACTATACACCCATCAATGAAGCGTCTGAGAAAATGCACAAAAGGAAATGTCTAAAGAAATGAGGACTCTAGGTAGAGGTCTTCTATAGTTTTATAAAGAAGGGATCCACAGCAACTCTTTAGATGTGCATACTCCAACTCCATTACTGCATGCAACCTGTGCATCTAAAGGGACATGGAGGAAGCTTTCTTTGATGACTTTTCTGCAATCAAGAAGAAATTATGATAACAACCAAAATAAGTGGGTCCAAAGTATATGAAAATCCTTTCTAAGGACAGAAACTTCAGTTTTAGATGAAGAACTGAATGTTCAAGATAAAGTGCTGGTGAGCTCATGCCTTCTTCTACTTCTCATGGTCAGCTGGTCAATTTGCACATCTTTGATTGGCTTGTCCTGTTTTGGAGAAAAATAAATGAGCCATTATTGATTGATCTTAATCAGAATATTTTAGTATCAAATCAGCTGATATCCATAAAGCCTGCCATACATGTATCTATAATATTTACGATAGATAGAACCCGACCAATGTTAGTAGTTGATCGGAATAAAATCTGTGTAGGTCCAATTGGTCCGACAGATACATTTCAATTTAAATTGGTGAAATTTTCGATCAAAAAGTGATCAGACAAGTAGAAAATTTTGTACTGGTCTGGGAACATCGGGCAAGTGTTTTGTGGTTTCCCGACCAAATTTGTGCAGATGATGCTCATTAGCATATTTAAACCATGTTGCAGCTGGTGACCAGATGGATTGATCAAATAACAACCAAAGTTTTGGATGTTTGTGAAAATAATATTTTTTTTAATTGCTGTTAACATTGTATTATAATAATTTAGTAATGGTTTCAATTTTGTTAGTTTCTAAAATTCTGTTGTTAATAACTACCGCTGGACATGATGCATTTTGGGGTGATTTCTAACCTTTAACCAACGACATGCATTGCCACCACCTATTTATACACTATCCTATCAGCTCCTTTGCATACCCCCCTACACCACTTCCCATTGGACAGAACATCGTCCAATAGAATTAACGATTATTTTCGATGACATTTCCAATCAAAACTAGAAAAATCGCTCCAAAATCGGTTTCCCTATGTGGTACCATTTTAGCTAAAAGTACGATCGATAAACGATTGCAACATAGGGATTCATCTATCTGTTTTTATCGATCGTAAATATTATCGGTACATGTATGGCAGGCAAAAGAATACAACAGATGCCCTTTATAACTTCAATCATACAAATTATTTTATTATAAACAGCTGATGTTTTTATAATAGAAAAACGTATTATCCCCATTCCTTACATGTAATTTACTTTATCTATAACTCATATTATCTGTCTATTATCTATTTATTATCTATCTATCTATCTATCTATCTATCTATCTATCTATCTATCTATCTATCTATCTTATACATTTCCATAATACTTGTACATCTTATTTATACTTTCCATAAGACATGTTCATATTTTTTAAATATTTCACACATTAACAAGATTTGAATTGTGATCTGCTTCCTTGGGGTTCAAGATATATCTATCTATCTATCTATCTATCTATCTATCTATCTATCTATCTATCTATCTATCTATCTATCTATCTATCTATCTATCTAACTATCTATCTAACTATCTATCTTGTACATCTTAAACTTTCCATAAGGCATGTTCATATTTTTTCAATAGTTCAAATGAACTAAATCAAATTAATTAAATCAAGATTTGAGTTTTGATCTGCTTATTTGGGGTTTAAGACATAATTAATCACTATTGCCATATGTTTTCCTCTTAAACACAATACAAATATATAAAATGATAGCACTATACGCTGTCACCCGGTGTCTTCCAGCAGGGAACGTTTTCAGGAACACTCAGACTTTAAAGGGCCCGAGAAAACAGAAGACGGTTATTGTGTGAGAAGCGAAATTCTGATGGCAGCCCCCACTTCTCAGCAGACAGCTACGCCTGCCCTCTGAGGAGAATCCAAAGCCAGATTGCTGGGTGACAGTTGCTATAGCATTTTCAAGGAGCAACTTCTCCATGTCCTCATAAATTATCTTTAAGTGAGGGAAAGAATAAAAAAAGAAATATATAAAAAAGCTTCTCAACCTCCTTAGCGGAATCCCTGAGCAAACTGCATGATGCTGTAATCTTTGCTGAGAGCTACCTCTGGGTTCCTGGGTGTCTTTTCTGCCCCCCGTAGAGACAAAGCGCGTACTTAGTGAGTTACGTCTCAATAATATGTACGCTCTTCATGGAGGACATTATGATCTAAAATACTCTCGAGATCTTAGCTGATGCTGAATCGGCTCACCAACCTTCGTGGCCTTTGCTTATTCCCTTTCATGTCGGGCTCGACAGTCCGAAATAATCTTGTCTGCTTCCTTCAAGTACACTTTTTTTCTTATTTTTTTAGACATGTGTGGCACCACGCATTCCACAAGAGGCAGAACTTGTTGACTTGTTAGAAAGCTACACAACAAGGTCTCTAGCACCTACAAGTGAGAAGTTTAAAGCTGGCAAGTGGCAGTCCTGAATTGATTCTCCCTCCGACGAGGGCTATCATGCCAAATTCGATTCTTGCTGAGTGGCATTTCAATGTCCTTGACTCATCGTATGCACTGACAATAATTCATCACTAGGACAATAGCCCAACATTAGGGAATCTAAATCACATACAGTCAGGAGGTTTTTTTTTTCTTCTTCTTCATCGCCAATCCATCAGCTAACTCCTTTTCATATTATAATTAACGGTCAATTACTGAAGAGGCGGAAAAAGGATGAAAATAATAATTTGCTTGTTTTAAGCCTTTCTTGGTGTTTATTTGTTGTTTGTTCTTTTCTTGGCATAGATCACATGGAAAATGAGTGTATTGTCCTACTCTATGGTTAGGACATACAAGGCGGGAGTAGGTACAAAGGCAATTGGGGGATCAACATAAATTAAATTGGCTCATAAAGTTTACACATGTACATACATTATGTGTACGTTATACAATTGTGTGCCACCATATCAATAAATATATATATATATTTAGTTATTTTAAATAAATTAAATATATATATTTAAATGTATAGCTTTAGCTTAGTTTCTCAGTAATGTAAAACAATAGGTAGATAAGTCAGTGATAAAGGAATACATAAATAAATATACAAACCAACTTCTGTTACCTTCTCAATCCATCAATAACATTTTGTTAGATCATGAAGTCAAACGTCACTGTTAGTTTAAATTGATTAGATAAAATATAAGATATAGAACATCCTACTGACTAAAACGAAATATATTACCTGACACATTCCATTATGCTCTCCTTTAGCATACAAAATCTCTTTAATTTGGCTTTCATCCTTTATGATGTTGAGTTGGTTTTCCCTCTGAGTTTCTTTTGTCTACGTTTTGATTGGGCAGGTGCTTAACAAAATATGATATATGAATGTACATATGTACATATGGAAACCTGCCAGGGAGCTAAATAATACACGACAACTATACAAGGCAATTAACACTAGTGAACGCATTAAACTAAACCAGTAGAAACATCAGAAATTTTTTTTTAATAAAAAATACCTTATTTGAATATTTTTTTTTTTAATTGTTGGTAATAAGACAACTTACAGGGCCCTATATGCTCCGCAGTCAAGGCCACTTGTTCTTGTGCAGTCATTCTAATGCATTTCTGTTTGGCGTAGGTCAGTTGGTCAATGCTATTTGTACAGACTTAATTTATTTTTGTATACATAGAGCAGAGTTTTCAGTCATACTTTAGTCTTCCCATTCAGTGTTCTGATGAACAATGGCTAAGGGGAAATCTATGTCTAATGCGAGGGTATATGTAAGATCACTGTTCAGTGTCAGGGTAAGGATTCCTTAACAAATAGGATGGTATATGCTATGAAAATCCATTGTTTAGCATGATATATCTATACAGATTGACTAAAACTCTACTTACTGAGAAGGTACACTTATGCATAACAATTTGCCCCTAAGACACATATTATGTAATGCTATAGGAACCAATACCACCAAGCAGACCCTAGGGTCAGTGTATTGTGAAGATATGAGCCATGTTCAGAGTGAATACACTTTGACTGTAAATACCTGATCTAAATATGAATAGAAAGGGTGAAGGGCACCTGTCTTCACCTTATACATCTAACAATGTGAAGCAGAAGCTTTGTATGAGTCCTTTGTAAGCCTTCCACAACATTTTCCATAGTTCGGTTCATTTTCTAGTCTTTATCAGATCATTTTCCTAAGTTTTGACATCACAACTACCTAATATACCAAAACAAGTGTAATCCTGCCAGGAAAATTAAAACTTCATGTAGGGATCTGTATCACAAAAATCCCCTGAAGTAGTACAGGACATCCTCCTCTTACATAATAGAGATGAATAGAGTGGGATTGTTGTATATTTGCCCAAAGGTGGGAGATTTTTGGTTCGATCAAGGAAGAACAAATAATTTTTTTGTTGGTTGAACAAAAATCTAGAATGGCCAATTTGTTAGATGGATAAAAATCGTTCGATAGGTCATCAAACATGTTGATACATTTTGATAAATTTTTATCGTTGTCGTTTTCAATTTCTAATGTATTTTCTTTTGATATTGGGATGGACGAACAAAAAATCTATAAATAAACGAATGGTGTTCGACAAAGACAACAAACAAAAAATCGAATTGGCAGTTGATTGAAGAAAAAATCTACACGTGTAAATCCACCACAATAAATTCTCCATTTATCACATTCATTACACAAATCAGCACCTGTACATGCACATATTGCAAACACAATGCACAGTAGTTCGGGGCACTGATGTAAAAAAATCTTGAATATTCACGATTACAAAGATATTGCATCATATTCAAGACTTTTGCGAATTCTCAAAGTGCCGATATTTGCAATAAAAATTTGCAATTAGAATATTCCCAATCAACACTATTCCAGCATGGGAGAAATCAGACAGGGCACTGCTTCAGATTTTTGTTCCAGAGACATAGACTTGTCAGTTGACTAGAAGAAGTTGAGAGCTCTGTGTATTGCCAATGTCCTTAAAGAGAACCAACCCATGGATATATTCATATATTAAGATATTAGGATTATTGAGACATACTCTAATTCTACATTGAGAACAAATCTTCATTTTACACTGTTTCCCAACGCTTAATTGATCCAGAATGCAAAAACTTGGGTGCATAAACCCAACATATGTATGAAACTACTACTAGGAACAATCGTACATCTAGTCTATCCATTATAGACTATGGTCTATATATTGAACTTATATAAGATACCTATTATTTGGGGAAGAGATCCCCTAAACTTTGGAGAATAGTAATATATGATATTTACTATATAGGTATAAGTGTATAGGTGTATAGTGGTAATAGGAGTTAAATCAAAAGATCAAAAAGCAACCTTCCTTTTTGGAAATTTAAATGCCTCAGTAGTTTGTAGTACATTGCTTGGTGCGTTCTGGTAAAAATGACACAAAATTTTATTTTAAAAATGTTGCTGATTGAATCATTCGATGCTTCACTTGTTACCACCAATTGTCTACTGTTACATTATCTATCCTGCAAGCATTGTGTTGCATTGACCTCTTAGCATCTATTGAAGTATATCCTTGTTACTAAACTCACGTATGTCCATTATTGACGATTATAATGTCAAATATGTCTCTGTGTGTCTTTGTTCACTCTCTATACAATGTTTGATTACTTTCTTCAAACCTTCAACAAAAACTTTTTGCATAAAAAAAAATCATTTAGAACATGAAACTGAAATCATTGGCAATTTCATTGTTCAAAAATTCACAAGCGGCAATCACAAGGGTCTTCATCCTATGCTTCCAAACTTGTATGCAGGTCCTTATGGGTTTGTTTAATTAGATAACTCAGCTTTAATTATTATGATTGCCAAAACGAAGACTAAACACATGAAAAGTGAAATCTAATTGGTTTCTATAAGCTAACACTTTGCATATCATAACTGCCGTGTAAAATAGGCTTAATATTCCAGCTTCACAGAGGTGGCACATAAAACTTAAGGTATCACTATTTTGCATCCTTTGATAGGAAATCCACAAGTACATGTAATTGAATCAATTCGATTTGCGGTGTTCATTTTCCTTGAATTTAAATATAAAAACGCCAAACCTATTAAATGTTTTTGCGATGACGGGATTTTATTTTTGTGTGTTTTGTTTTCCAAGCTGTGTTTTTTTACTTGGATTATAGCAGACCTATTACTGTAATCTCTTTAGTGCAATTAACCGTAATAGAAGCTGATGCTCAATTGGGCGAAATTAATCTCTAACAGATAAAGTATAACATCGTTACACTGCACACTTCTGGCATTAGTCGTCATGCGAAACCATTACCAATTGTTGTACGTATCATATGACTGATTCGTTTTTCCTGTTTTTTTTGGGACACGTGATCTTGGGCTCATTAACCTTTTCATTACAAGACGCCCGAGGATAACGAGGCGAGGATCCGAATTAACGATTGTCTTTTCCCCATTGATACCTAAGTTAATCTTTTGTTATCCACGTAGGCCGTGCGTCAGATTGAACCATTTTCTAATTATATGCTATTTACACCTTTTGAACTTTCACAAGTTAAAAAGTTTTAGGAGATGTTTCATTAAATCCATTACCATGTCCTAGGCACCTTTGTCTGTTTACTCTTTCAGGACCAAAGAAGTAGTGAAAGGATTCGTAAAGAGCTTGGATTTGATTTTAGTGGTATTGAAGAACGTAGCATTGTTAAATCCTCAAACACCCCCATACTGATGTTGTCTTGATACAAGTGTGTATGTGTTGGATGGGGGGAGGTGATGTTAACTTGCTCTGCTATCAGCGCGGCTGGCAGTAGATCCCCCGCCTCACAATGCCGCACGCTGAGCTTTGGCAGAGAATCAATAACGTGAAAATCTGTCCTCATCAACTAGACATTCTCCATGACAATCACCAATCAGAGGCAGGACCTGGCCCCTTTATCCCAAGGGCAAGAGCCTCCCAATTTTCTGCTATGAAAAGCAGCATAAATTAGAACCCTCAGTTCCTGCTGGCGGTGCTTAATGGGCATGATTTATGAACCATTAAATGAGGTTATGTAAATCGATCTTTTCGAAGAATACTAACACACAGGTGACAGGTGCAGCACTAAGCAAAGCCATGATGAGACCACAAGGGGAATGGGAGGGGAGGGAATGAGGTTTCAGCTATGTTTAAAAGCACAAGGGGAGGTCAGAAAAAGGGGGAGGACGAGGGAGCCAGAGTCACATGAACTGTACCCAAGGTTCATAGGCAATTACCAATCTACTATCTAATTGTTCCCCAATGAATTAATTTCAGGCAAACACAGGACCCTCCATGGCAGTGGGAAAAGAGCAAGCTGTACAGAGGTACAACAGACACCGTTCATTCAAATAACTATTCCTGTGTCAGATGTGTTCCTCCTTGGTTGTATATGGAGTTTGTCATACAATGGACAATAGAGACCCACTTCACCGAGCACATTTGTTCTCCAGCAAGAAGTTCTTTGGCAGCATATCTAAAGGCTTAGTGATGGCAGTAGGTAGAAAGTATACTGGCCCTCTGCCATGCAACATTTAACCCTTTATACTGTACCCTGCAAAGATGCTTTTAAATAAACACTAAAGATATACCTCACCAAACATAAAATTATTTAACCTGACCCGAGGACATAGTTTGCCTGTTAATGGCCCATATTCTTCCTTGTATTCATCTTCTATAGCCTGTTATTCTCTTAATAAACTATGTTTCCCTGATAAATATCTACATATTGGCCCTGCAATTGAGCCTATACCAGTCTGTTCCCAGCTTTTAACAACTCTTTATGGACCCCCCTGTTGCCTTACCTGCACACATTGCTGCAATACACAAATGATGAACCACAATAATTAGTGAAAAGATTTACAATCCTATCTAGATAAGGTCCGAAGACTACAAATAGAAGACATAAAGCTTTCTGACTTTAACAAAGTTGCAGGATAGCACTATTGGTTGGTACTCGGAGTGATCTTTAAAAAATGAGCAATTGATTATGGTGCCAAATCACTGCCAATTAGACAAGATCTACTAAATGGAAAGTAACCTCTGTACTGGGTAGACAAGACCCAGTTGGGACTTATTAGGCACCCAATGCAAAAGTTTGTTAAATTCAATTAAACACTTTGATAACAATAGAAGTTTATAGCTCAAAGTTGTGCTAAAGCTGGAGTATCTATTGATTTAAAAAATATTTCTGCAACAAACACCAGTGGAAACTGTTTTTTTCTTTCTGATTATTTGCATAGACCACAATCATTTGTTTGTGCTGGATCAGTTTTTGTTAAAAAGTACAATACATTCTACTGGTGCTGCATTTTATATTTAGGTATTTGACATTATTAGATAATAGTTGATTGTGGGTCACATAAAAAAATATATTAAATCCACTGTGTTGATCAGCTGCTTATAGGCAGCCAATGAGTAGGCAGCCAATGAGTGAACCTTATTAATTGAAATTGTTCTAAAGGCAAATCCTCTATGCTGCCCATAGAAACTAAACAAATATTTACATACTTTACATGCACTGGCACAATGGCATTTTTATTTAACAGGGAAGGCAATTCTTTTTTCTAGTATATAACCTGTAGTTATCGTCAGAAAGTCTTTAGAATTTAGAATGGGTTATGTTTAGATTTTATAATAATTTTAACACACTCTTATTGGTCCAGTATTCTTCTGCGTGACTCTAATAAAACAAAAAATGAACAAAAAAAAAAAATTATTCAAATTATGAGTTCCTAAAACGGTTTTAAATTCCTTTTTTTTTTTTTTTTTTTTTTTAACTTACATTTTTCTATTTTTTATGCAGCTTTTTAAATAAAATTTTTGTACATAGTTGGTTGTTAAAATAAGTTAACAAGTCACCTTTACAGACTAGAAAGGTATATATTATTCAGAGATATTTACAAAGAGGTTAACATTTTAACTGTAATTCCATAAATGTCAGCATTTCTAGATTTCTCCATATTTACAAAACTCAAAGATGGAATGGGGTTTATTAGTCAAATGAAAAATACATCATGCTGAACTTTTAGAAATATATATATATATATATATACACATATATTTTGCCAACAGTGGACCAAGGCTACCTAAAGTGTGTTAAAATAGCAATTGCAGTCTGCATTTGCAAGAAATATTTGTTGACCGCATGGTGTATCAGAAGACAAGCCAGAGTGTTGAAACCCTATAAGCATAAACCTTCATGGCAACACCTATGTGTATTATTCTAAAATCTGCAGATAAAAATATTGAAAATCACTTAATGCAAATGATACGATATATGCTTACATTCTCATATACATTAGCTACTGTGTAGAAGCTATCGGTCCCATAGATGTGTTTCTTGAACAGAAGGAACAGAACCACCTTTGCATTGTCAATCAGACAAAATCACGACTATATATATATATATATATATATATATATATATATATATATATACACATATTTATATGCATACACAGCAAGCTTCATTTGGTTTGTATAGCTAAAATAAAAATGGATATGATTTGGATGTTAAGATGAGCAGAGAGGTTGATGCCCACCTAAAAGAAAGGAAGGAGTAATGTTCCCAAGATATAGTCATCTGCTTTTCCGGAATTTTTCTTTTTTCTGAACACTGTACCTGGTTACTAGGATAGGATGAACTGGAAACATTAGATATTTTCACCTTCTTAAGTAAAACAATTGAATAAATAACAGATATTAATTAGGATCAGTTTTAAAGAATTGACTAATTATTTCTTTTGTTACTCTATAAAGAGGTATGGTTAGTTTCAAAAGCCACTGGCTTCAAACTGCTAAGTCAAAGTTGGTACCTGGAAAGTCCTTCCTGGCCCCAAAAAGATATGTAATGACCATCTAGAGTAGGGGTGGGCAAAGTTCTCGACTTGTGGTCCACAATGGTTTCTTCAATTTTTGACACAAGGGTTGGACAAAGAACCTTAAAGGGCTGCCTGGTCCCAACTCCTCCCAGCTCAGGTGGGAAAATTAAACAGATTGTATTGATGAATTGATGCATCTTCTGTACTACTTAAAAAGAAAAATAGTAAACCTAAACATTTTATTGGAGACATGGGCAAAGGAGAACAAGTAGAGGGTAGCCATAGCATCTTGACACCAAGGTGACAAAGGGCCAGATTAAAAGACCTAATGGGCACAATATGGCCCGCGGGCCGTAGTTTGCCCACATACAACCTAGAGTCTAGACCAGACATAGGCAAACTAAAGCTAGCCACACATGGTTCAATTGACTGTACAATCAATGTAATTCGATCAA
>CM070043.1:6180204-6195397 GCA_036250615.1 Ptychadena robeensis
TACATTGGTCTGTTTTAATGGATCCTAATTTTTATCTCAGAGTGTATGGCTAGCATAAGGTGAAGTGATGATGTCACGTTTACTGGCAGAAGGCCCGGACTGGAATTATGGATCACCAGGCATGTACAAAAGTCACCTGTTCTTGTTCTAAGTGTAGCAAAATTACCGCAACATTTATTCATAAAATTTTAAAATTCCCCCGGTGTGCGTTAATACCAACGTTGGCATTTTTTGCGAAAAGGCAGTGTTATGAAAGTGCTGTATTTGAATGAACGCCTATCAAGTAAACTGTGTGAAGTCTGGTGACATAAGCTTAACACAACAAGAAGGACTATAACGTTCATTTGTATTAGTGGCACACTGTTTATTTTACCATTAGCTCAGCAATGCCTCAGTGAACTTCCTAAATGCCATTTTACCTTAAGCCAGAAGTCTTCAGCTCATTAAATTAATGGGAGCTGCTAAGTCTTCCGTGGCTAAAAGGTTCCCGTATGACATAAGCCTATTTAACAAAACAAAACTTGGCCTGACTGTCCTAGTGTCATCTGTTATTAAAATATTCGAACAAGTGTGTGCATCTTACTTAAAAAGTAAATACATTGTAATTCATAATCTCGCACTTCACATGTACATGCTCTTACGCCTCTCTTATATGAATCAAGATTTATAAGCTTAATCTACATTTGACACATTTTTATACGTATAAATTCAGTATTATGCCAGAAATAACATAAAAATTGTCAATTCTCATGGTATGCGCATTTATTTAATGCTATATTCTCAGTTTCATATTCTAAATATATCTGATACAAGTTAGTACACCTGTGACATTGTGGTAAATAGTTTTTTAAATCTTTTATGGGACAACACTGAAGATATGACACTTTCATACAATGAATGTAGTAGCAGTGTACAGCTTGTATATAAATTTGCTTTCACCTCAAAATTACTCAGCACACATACATTACGTCTAAATTATATGACTGGGGGAGCATTGACTTGTTCCATTTGCTTAATTTATATACCCAACATTTAAATATCTTTAAACGTAACCTCCTAGGCCTTACAGGCTTTTTCTTCGCATTTTGATGATGATGATGCCAAAGACTCAGGGCCGGAAAAGCTCTGTGAGCCTGTAGCTTTGCAGAAATGCAGCAGGTTCATGAAGAGCCGGTGATTGTGCCCGATCCCAGCACTGGCGCAGTTTGATCCAATACCAAACTGCACCCGTACTGGCTTCGGGTGTAACGCCCAGGAGGTTAAATAAAGACACAACACTATATTTCGAGAGAAAAGTGGATAAATATATCTTTGCCCGCAGCTTATGCAATTGGAATATGAAACACGTGATCTCTGACAGTGCCCCCTACTTAAAATGTCATTATACCACATTATACCACATAACACCAACCAACCACATGTACCAGCCACCAGCTCCCCCTACACCAGCTCAGTGGGTACTCTGCCAACATTGACTCTTCCCACCTGCATGTTAACCATCACCACTTTGGGTCATTAACCCTGTTAAAAGCGGAATGTTGTCCTCCAAGTGACTGCCCCCTCCACCAGCACGTCACCAAAAATAGCTTCACACCATTTTTTCTTCCTTGGCACTGCCAGGGACCCGCACACTCTGTGACAGGAAAGCTATAACGAAAAGAAAAGAGAATCGAAAAAAAGGAATAAGATCATATATCTGCTTGTTTGCCACATCCCAACTAATTATATAGACAGAAAATGTTAGTCCAGACCAATTTTATATGGTTTGGAGATTAAGGGATTTTTAAGGCAGTACCATAGTACAATAAAGTATACAAATTAGTTACATCACCAATGATCATGGATTTCTTAAATTTTTTGTCTATGTCTCAACATGTTTCACATTGTAACTTCATCAGGAGATATATACATCTACACGAATATTCCATAATCTCTGCAGGGGGAGATGGTGAGCAGTTGGATATCGTTAGTACTTAGTGCTCACCATCTCCCCCTGCAGAGATTATGGAATATTCGTGTATATGTATATATATTTTTTAGCAATCTGTTTGCAGGCTTTGCGCATCAGCTTAATAAGAGACTTCCTTCGGGGATGACAGCTATGCAGACCAATTTGATGCAGTATGTAGTCTGAACACTGAAATGTTAGCAGCACACTCATATGTCTGTTTTCAAAATACAACCTCTGTATATGACGCTGAGCCCGTGCGCTCAGTTTTTTTGTTCTGAGGGGAACCAGCCCTTTTACACATGGCACCATGTCGCAGCTCAGTTTCAGTGTGTTGGTAATTTCCCTTTAGCTAAGTCTTCTTTATGTAGAACAACACTTCTTTTCCATTAGGTGCCATGTTGAACTTCCAGTGTCCAATATATCAGAGTGTGAGAAAGAGATTTAAAATACCTGCTCCCCATTCACACCAAAAACCTTGTATCGCTAATGAGTCACATGACACTGGGGTGGAAAAATGACTGATTGGTTACAATTTGTATATTTCTTTTTCACTTGGAGTCTACTCACTTTTGTTTCCAGACATCAATGACTGTATTGAGTTATTTTGAGGGGATAGAAAATTGACACTGTTATACAAGCTGTACACTGACTACTTTACATTGTATAGAGTGTCATGTCTTCAGTGTTGTCCCATGAAAAGATATTATAAACTATTCACCACAATACTCACTATTATGAGATACTGTATATATTTAATTACAGCATTCACACTTAAAATCTCTCAGATTGAGAGGGTTTCTCATAACCAGTCCCAGTTCAAGCTGAAGAAAATAAGCTCCAAAGCATGATACATTAACTGTGAGGATTGTGTATGCATTCTGGAGATGCAAAGTGTTTTTTTGCCAAACTTAACATTTGGAATTGTGGCCAAAGTTCATCAGTTGATTTTTTTTTTTGCAACTCTATCCAATAGCCAGACAACATTTCACATTACTAAAAGCACCATACCTATGGTGAAGCATGTTGGTGGCAGTAACATTGTTTGGGGTGCTTTTCTTTCATTTGAAATGGTTAGTTAAGATGTGCCATGCCGTCAGACTTCTACCTAAGTAGTCTGAGGTTTAAGAGTGTGCAGACTTAAGGCTGCCATACACATGCCGATAAGCGGCCGATTTTTAACCTGACCGACGGGCGTGCGCGCTTGCACCGTCGGTCAGGTTAAAAATCGGCCGCTTATCGGCATGTGCCCCCATGAGGCGACAGATCCCTGTCGCCCCACAGCTCGGCCGGCCAGAGAACGGACATGTCAGATATTCTCTGGCCGATGCAAGCCGATGCCATAAGCTTCAATGAAGACCGGCGTCTTCATCGACGCTTATGGCCGGCACACAAAGGGTGCCGGCCGACTGAAGGGGCCCCATAATGCACCGGGGTGCAAACGTGATGACGTCATCACGTTTGCACTCCGGTGCATATCGGAGTAGGTCTGTCTGACCTACTCGGGCTGTGTATGGCAGCCTTTATGCAACCAGGCATCTTCCCAAGGAGGTCAGCCATATCAGCCTCTGTGTTTATAAGGGTTGTTAAAATATGTTAGTCCCTGTAATTGTGTTATAGTTCTGACTAGATTCCTGCCTGCCTTGAACATTTCTACTAACAATAACAAATAGAAAGACAGACAGTACCTCCTGTATTTCACTCAAATTTTTGAGTTCCGCTTTAATTTGTCTCTTTCTATGCTCCCAAATATCAACTCTTATAGCAAAGCATCATGGACGTGTTATGCAGCTGGTATTCAAATAGCTTCCAGCTGACAGTCGAGTACACTGCTGGGTATAGACAGGGTATCAGTGCCATATGTGCAGAATGACGGGAGCCCCAGTGTTTAACTTAGATACATTTAGGGGGGCTGAAAGACATATAGATGGAGTTCTTCTTTAAGAAAACTCCCCCGAAATAACTGATCAAAAAGCTCACCTAAAATCACCCTGTGATCACTGGTTATATTCTTATCCAACCGAGTCAGCCGTTCACCCTGCTGAGGCAGATAAATTCAGCGCTAATTGTAATTGGGTAATTATAATGTATAACCTCTTAATGATTGCAAAGCGCCTTATAAATAAAGAATTATTCGTCTTATTATAACAGGACCTGAATGCAGTGATTAGATGAACTTTATTTTGTCACTGTTACATAATTACTATTGTCGAACTGCTTTTCTGGCGTTCATAAACATTTGTTTTACAAATTCCACTCAGGGCTTTTACAGAGCCGAACAGAAAATGGTTTCCTTTTATTCTTTATCACCCATTCAATCAAATGTAACCTTGGGAGCTCACCAGCATGCAATTTAGCTTTCAAGCCAAATATTTCCAAATTACATTTTGTTTTATGTGAAAGAAATCTGCTTCTATCTGAGCGCTCCAAGGTTCGACATGTGGGCTGGGAGCTGTTAAACTCATCCTGCCCGTAAAATGAAAATTATAACGCTCACATTTTATTCTTGTGCTGATTTAATTGAAAGGTAAGAAGTAAAGGGCACTAAGATATAAGCTTTCTTCAGCACCACAAGCTAAGCAATACATCCTGCCGACCATATTTACTAAGCTGTAATCAACCGGAACACCTCTTAGAGTTGCCAAGGCTTAACGGCTGTCCTGGTTGACAAAGAGTAATAAAATGTATTAGATATGGCACATCGTAAAGTGGAAACGAAACGTAATTGATAGAATGTCCTTTTGTAAGCTAATAATTATTTGCCAATTACTTAAGTAGGTTCCATGTTCAATGTGTGTTGCCTGACTAGACCTTGCGCCTTTTTGCTATGATCAACATTAGTGGAAAACCTTCCAATGGATTCAGAGCCTTCCTGTAGAAAACAGTAGTTTAGAACAGTGGTTCCCAAACTGGAGGGCGGGCCCCCCTGGGAGGGGGGGGCATCAAGTTATTTCAGGGGGCCGCTGGCCCTCATTCTTAACATGTGTTTGAATAGGGAGGGGGTGCGATAATGTTCCTAAATAAAAAAGGGGGGCCCTGCAAGGAAAGTTTGGGAACCACTGGTTAAAAATAACATAACAGTCATATTGTTGTTAATGTTTGCTATATGACAAGATTCTACAGACCCAACATATGCCAAGAATTTTGTTATTAGTCTGCATTCACAGCATAAGTAGGTAGAATAGATATACAGCCAACTGGTAACACATATATACCAAGTAAATAACTATCATCTTTTAATGCATTGCTTACATTTTTGAGCAGAGCAATATCTAGAACAGTCAGCCAATGGTCTTCATTTGCACATACTTTCCCGCCATAATATGGTAATATGGAGATTATGTTCTATGACTGGTGTAAGTTGGAGAACAGCATTGCATCAACCAGAATTGAGTAATGTGGTTATTGTTGAAGTCTTATCTGGAGAGTTAAGGTGCCCATATATGCATAGATATACGCTAGATCGATGGCTGCTTCGAGCACCGTGCACGCTCATGGCCATTTATTTAGGGCATACCTAATGCGGCTATCCCTGGTTTATCGGACATGACCGGAAATCACAATGATGTCCATTATGTTGCAAAGCATCGGCTAAGCAGTGCTGCGCCTCCAGTTTCTTAGATATCGGGCTCAGCGCTAGATATTAGATATATGTCATCACACTAAGCTCGAAGGCTGATCCATCTCATGGACATCGACCCATGTATGGCAGCCATTAAATGTCTAAAGGTAGGTTTACACGTGTAGATTTTTTCTTCAATCAACTGCCAATTCATTTTTTGTTCGATATCATTGTCGAACATTGTTTGTTTTCATTTACCGAATGTAACATTAGATTTTTTTTGATTCATCACAATATCGAATGAAAATACATTAGAAATTACAACAACAGATAAAAATTTACCAACATGTTCAATGACCTTTTGAAAGATTTTTTGTTGAGGTTGAACAAAATGTATCCATTAAACAAATTGGTCATTCTAGATTTTTGTTCAATCAACCAAAAAAAGTTTGTTCTTCGTTGATGGAATGAAAAAATCTACATGTGTAAACCCACCTTTAGGGTCCCCATACACCTTAAGATTTCTCTGTCAGATTTCCTGTAGATCTCCTTTTGTTTTACCAAAACCATGTAATATGAGGGACTTTCTAAACCATCAAGTCTACCTGTGTTCAATGGCAGAAGACCCGGCACTACATAGTTGTTGGCAAATCTAAAGGATATCTGACAGAGAAATCTAAAGGTGTATGGCCAGCTTAAGAAGACCTAAGTAACTCAATTGGAGGTTAACTTTGGTTTAAGGTAAAGGCAGAAAAATAATGAAAATTTTGAAGAAGAAATTCAGTTGCACTTTGTTTCCACAACAATTAACAATGTATTGTTGATAGACAAAAAATCTAATTTTACCTTCTCCGAAACTCCCAAAAGCACAAAAAGCATGGAAATCTTGTAGTAAACAGATACTGGTAAGCTAATGACGATGAGCTACTAATCAATATAGATCTCTCAATGTCAGAGAGTCCTGTATCAAGTTATAATTGAAAAATACAGTATAGCCACACAATTGGCATTTATACACTCTGCAGCAGGTATTGCTTTATAAGAGTACCAAACTCAAGACTCCAATATGCAGAGAACATCCATTAATATTGCAAATATAATTTTGCTGACCAACTGATATCAAGGGTTAATTTTTCTAGTACAAAGAGGGCTGCAACTTTGTAGGCATTCTCCAATAAACCAATATAGACCAAAGATTTGGGGCCTTCCAGCATCTCATTGACACAATTCAAACGAAGACTACTAATGCCATGGATCTCTGGGTCATAGTGGTAAGGGATCTTTGGCCATTACCAGTTAAATGAGGCCTTCCAAGTATCAATATCACCGATGTGTTTAATATATTATGCAGAAAGTAATATGTATGGAAGGTAATGTGTATTTAACGATTTTCTGTTTTTTTAAACATTCTTAATAGCATAGTCTTACATAAATAGTTTCTTACTCCCTTGTTCTCAGCTACACCATACTGTGCATTATCCTGACGAAGTGATCTTGGTTACATATGCGTCGAGTCAAAGGCATGGATGTGTCTATTGTTTCTCACCTAATGTGACTGACACAAAAAAATAGACTTTGGTTGAATTTCATGACTGGCTGGCTGGTCTACAGCCTCTTGTTGTGAAATTCTAATTTTTGTACAGACACTAGAGCCTAGGTGCCCAACCTGTGGCCCGGGGGTCGCATGCGGCCCTTTGGGCATTGTTCGGCGCCCCCCTCTTGGTCCACTACATGCAGCCCTCAAAACCGAAGTGGGGCAAAGCAACTCACCTGTGAAATGGTCACACGCTGTCCCAGCTTTCCTAATCAACTTTGGCGGTCTTACATCAGTAAAATTGGCAATGTTAATCAGGGAAACCAGGTCTACATATGAGCGCTGCACCCAGGGGCAGGGGGGGGGGGGGGGGTGCTGTTGGGCTTCGACTGCCTGACGGGATCTGGTCCACCGTCTGCTGGGATATGATACGATGGGGGAGGGTGTGGATCAATGTTATGTGCGGCCCTTTAGTGATGTAGACATATCAACTCAGTTGCCCACTACTGCACTAGAGCCTGGTTGGGTGCAACAAAGGGTTCGGATTGTAATTATATTTGGGACATTGGCAGAGTACATTGCATATGGTTATGTTACTTGGTTATGTGTATGGGGCCCCCCCTACCCTAAATTGATGTATTTCAAAATAAGCAGTGTGACCTGTTAGTGAAAGTTGGTCTGTGATTACAAAGGGATTGGATTGAGTTTCAGATATTCCTGCACATACAGCTACAAAATTAGGCAATAGATTTAGAGTTCTTCTTTTGCGTGGGGTATTGACTTCGAGCAATCCCCCTAATATCGATTTGCTATAATTATTTCAGAATAGTGCACAGACAAATGTTGTGACTTAGAAATGTTGTTGGTTATGAAAAATCAATATTGGCTCATTGTGAAAATAAAAATGAAACAGGGCCAAAAAGAGGTTAACCCCCCAGCAGTTCCTGATGGCACCATCTCGTCCAGCACTGTCCTGTCAGTACTGCACTGGACGAGATGGAGCTGTCTGGAAAGATCGTGCTCCGGCAGCGCAGATTTACCATTCCGTGCTGCTACGTTGGCACTGATCTCAAGAAGAAGCTGGAGGAAAGCCCCCCCCCCCCCCCCCCCCCCCCCCCCGAGTGACGTCACATCAGGGCGGCGGGAGATTCAAATGTAAATCACACAAAAACAGTTTTCTATAGACAGTGTGAATCCCCAGATGTGCCTCATTGCAGTTAACCCTTTCTCCCCTGGTGTGATGAGAGGGTACCAAAGTGAATTGTACTGGATACAGTGATAACTGTGTCCAATACAATTCAAAGTAAAAAAAAACACAAAACACATTTCCAATTGAATAAAAAAAATTATTATAAACAAAAAACAAATATAAATACATACTGTTTTATAATCTTTCATACAAAAGATGTATTTGAGAGATTTTATCATTGAAATGATACCTTTTTTTTATTTTAACATAATTGTGTGTTTCAAACATTATTATAGTCAGGATGTCTACTAGACCCTTGTACGGACATATTTTGGGAAGTTACAGGCTTACAACTTAAAAATAATTGAACCTTAGCAGAGCACTAGGGAGGTTAATTGATAGTAGATCAGAAGTATAATTTGGTATAAAAATAACACCCCAGGAGGTGAACCAGTCTCTGGGCAACAATTTAAAAATAAAGTAGTCCATGGATCAAATATCTAGGGATGGATTTTAGCATTGCCTGTTATTAGTGTTGATCACAAATCTTGCAAATATCGGCACTTTGAGAATATGCGAAGATCCTGAATACAGCGCTTTATCTTCGTAATCAAGAATATTAGAGATTTCTTATACTACTGTGCAATGCGTTCGCAATATGTGCATGTACAAGTGCTGATTTGTGCACTGAAGGTAATAAATGATTAGTTTTCATGTGATTTGTTGAAGTGTTGATCCCAAAAATTTTGCGAATATCTGCACTTTTTATTGCAAAAATCTTGAGTAATCTTGAGTATCTTCGTAATCGCAAATATTTGAGATTCTGGGGAAAGTACCATGCATTGCATTCACAATATGCACATGTAAATGTGCTGATTGGCGCAATAAAGGTAATTGTGACTGTAGATCACAAATTCTCTAATTTATTGAGAATATTAGGGGAAAATTTTGCAATATTTCGCGAAAAAGAATATTGCCTGTGCTGCTTATCACTACATGTTATCACTTTGACTCTTGCCTTTGGTGGCTCGAGGTGACATGGATTTTGGCGGGTGACTTCCCCCTTTCTTTTCTTTTTCTTCTGCCCTGTTTTGTTTATTACTCCCTTATTTGTATACATGTTTTTATAACAGATTATTTCAAGCATAATTTTTTTGTTAAGCCCTTGGTAAGTGACAAGCACACACAAACCATTTTCCTTCATACCCAATGCAGAAGAAGTAAGTGCACAAAAGAGTACCACACAAAAAAATTACTTTGTGTGTTGTCCAACCTGTAAAAAGGATTCAAGACTTGGGATCTTCTGAAGTAGATAAAGAGGTTTCACAACTTGATCGGGACAGTCATCTGTCCTGAATTCCCTTGCCCTAGGGTACCCCAACCCGTACCTCAAGTATGAATAGTATCCCCCCATCAGAGTTCACTTATTTTAAAATTATATTTTTATTTGTAATACTCATTGCTTGAGACAACCCTTTGCCATTGTCCCTGAAGCTCTGATGTGTATACAGCTGTCCTGCATTGTTTAATGATCCACCATGTTTGAAAGCCAATTGACCAACCAGCCACTACTGTACTGTTTCTATTGCTAACCCCAAGTGTGGCTCAGGGTAGATTTTCATGACCAAAATAGGTCATCTTAAGCTACACTCTGGATTGCTTACCTGACCCAGACATGCCAGTGGCATTCTCCAGCTACTTCTTTCTTGATGCATGTCCCTGGTGGTCTGAGATTTTCCTATTCGTGAATATTGGCAATCCGAGAATAGCGGTATGGCCATGTATTGCGAAAATCATTTTCGCATTGTGAAAATAAACATAGCATATGACCATTTATTTTGAAGATTTTCACAATGAGAATATTTTCGCAATTGCTGTGATACTTTCGCAATGCATGGTCATAATGTGAATATTTGAATTTACAAATATCAAATCGAATATTAGTAGAGTTATTCGCAAAATATTGCAAATTCGAATATTGCCTATGCTGTTCATGACTATTTCCTATCCTTACATCTAAACATGCACAGATAGTTGCACTTTTTTGGAGTTATAGGGTAAAGCTTACAGGTTTTGGGTGTTAAAGTTAGGAGATTAAGGAGGTTAGTTTAGATTTAACTCCTCACCTTAACACTCCAGCCCTTACAGCTAACCCCTACAACTAAGCACCGCTTTACCTAACCTCCTAACTTTAGCATCCGAAACCTGTAAGCTGAACCCAGTAACTCCAAAAAGATACGGCTATCTACGCATGCACAGTTGTAAGGGTAGAAAATCTCACGGGTAGGAAAATATCTTAGAACACCGGCATCAGTGATGATGGCAGGAAAGTGTGGCTTCTTGCAGTTTTCCATAGGGATGGCCACCGGGCATATGTTGCCCAAGTCCACACATGTGACCAAAAAGGTTAGTCTGAATGGAAATTTAAACAGACTACCGTATGTACTCGAATTTACAACGAATTTTTCAGCACCTGAACTGTGCTCAAAATGTAAGTTCAGCTTTTGCTTAGGTCAAAAGATGAAAATCGCGACATTTTGTAGGTGGACTTAATGAGTAAATTGCAAAGCCCCCGAACATGCTATGATCACCCAATTGCTAGAGAGGTAGAGAAGGGTTGTGGGAACATTTGCAAAAAAAATTATTGCTCTAGCACATGTAGTTTTTGCATAAATTAGGTTCAAAGTCAGTCAAATTGAAACTTATTTTGTGCAAAAACTTGATATGCTAGAACAATACTTTTCTCTTTACAATGTTTCCACATCCCTTCCCTACATCTCCAGCACTTCTAGTGATGATATCATGTTCAGGGGCTTTGTAATAACTTACAAATCTCGTGAATTAAACAATTACACCTAAAAACAAAAGTACATTTGCTGTGTGTTTCTGTGCCTTAGTTGCTGCATTTCCCTCCCTAGGCTTATACTCGAGTCAGTCTTTTTTTTGTGTGTGTGTCTCAGCTTATTTTCGGGTCATCTTATACTTGTACTTATACGGTACTTTATATTCTGCTAAAATTACCATTTAAAAAAAAAAATCACAAGGCCATGGAGGTGAATATAGGGGAAGACACCTCTTTCTCTTCATCTCGAACTAAAATGGCACTGGGTGTACAATGCTCGTTGCTTCTTTAGTCCCTGGAAATGATCACTAACAATCGTGAAAACCTTTCATCTAGATTGGCTTCTTTCATTGCAGAATAGGTCAATTAAAAATATAATGTACATATTTTTTTTGTAAGGTTTCTATATTTCTTTCTATATTTCTTTCTATTATTCTTTTGTACTTCCTCTATAGAAAAAAAAAATAAAACGTTACTTCCTGTGATCCTAAAATATGAATCCACTTAGAATGACAATGACCATCTTCTCTTCGCAAGCTAAAACAAAAGCTAGACAAATCCGGCGTGATAAGGGCAAGGAAGACAGAACAAAGGCCTTTTCACGAAAGAGAATTACATTTTTTACCAGAGCTTTATTCCCCACACAGCTGATTAGAAGATTACAATTTGTTCGTTAGATGCATCTCAGGGAAGAAAAAAAAAGAACTCCTCGTATTCAAGCATCTTATTAGAAGAGCCTGATGCAAGCATGTCACACAAAATGCAGATATAATTATCCCATCCGTGCTCAACAACTTTTAGGTCAAATCCCTTTTGTAGGAATTATGCCATAAAATATGCAGGGCTTCGAGTGTTATCGACTGAATTTTTTTTGTGGCAGAAGTAACAAACCACCCAAGAAATAAAAAAATAAAAAATAAGTTGTTTTTTATGTTTTAATTATTTTTTTTCCTTGGCCCTCTAAAGGTTCCCTTTCCTTTTTTATTAATTCTCTTTAGTTAAAAAAAAAAAGTGACATAAAGCCAGCTACACTAACACTCTCAATGGCAAAATAGTTCTGTTCCCTAATTGTACTTTTTGCTCTCCTCAATGTCTGCTCTTCAGAGCAACGCCACGAAAATTGCCTGAATAGCGAAAGAAGACTTTCCCACAGTCATGTGCCACAGAGAAAACTCAATTGTTCCCGTTCACAATTTGGATGGACAACATTTCAATAACTGGATATCCAGAGTCTGTCAATGAAAATGTTGCTGAAAAGGCAAATGAAGAAAACAGATTCTGCCAAAAGCATGTTAAGGAATAATCGGGTATTCACTGGCCAGACAGCTGCCCCTGGGACCTGGAGGAACCAGGTGCCCTTTAAGCCATTTCCCATTCACAAGGAATAAAAAGTACACAGGCGATACCTGGGAAAGGAGCAGCTTATGTGAGATTGACAGCATTTGTCCTGGAGAAAGGGGGCACATTATTTCGCATCTAGTGCACATATGTGATAAAAAAAAAAAGAATATAACAAAAAGAACAGCCGTAGATAAACAATGTAAAATGGATATTTGATAATCATGAATGGCTTGCAATTTTAAAGCAGATATGTACTCAAAAAATATATATTAAATTAAACTTAGCTGGCACAATGGGGTTGTAGCACCCCACAATCCTTAAAAAAATACTTACATGCGGTTCTCTGGAATCAGATTTCATATTTACCTGCCAGGATTCCCAGGATTAATTTAGTGTAATATCATGAGTGGTCACTGGTGGCGCCATATATAATGGTTATTAACCTCCCTAGCGTTATGGGCTTTTCGCGCCATTTTTTATGGCACGAAAAGCTGTTTGCTGTCTCTCTCCTGGCCCTCTACCTACCTCCAGTGTCAATTAGACACCGGAAGTGTGTGGGGAGAAAAGCGACGCCCCATTCATTAACATGGAGGTCTATGGTGCCACCCCCTTCTCGTCACCGATGTCGTCGAAGACACAGGGCCGGAAATGCTCTGTGTGCCTGCAGCTCTGTAGAAATGCTGCAGGCACACGCATACCTGGCGGTTGAGTCCGTTTCCAGCACGGGCGCAGTTTGATTCATGATCAGACTGCATCCGTACTGGCCTCTGGCATAACTCTAGGGAGGTTAAACTTCTGGGTATTTCACCCGTAGCACACTTTTTTCCTGCTCTCCTGCCTCCTAGTGATGAGCCACATAGGCAATATTTGAATTTTTTATATTTCACGAATACTCCTAATATTCGTTATTCCTAAATTTGAATATTCGCGGTATGAGCATGTATTGCGAAAATAATATATGCATTGCAATACATGGCTATACTGCGAATATTCGAAATCCCAAAGATCCGCCGACATATTCAAGGTATTCTCAAATTGGCAATATTCACGAAACATTCGAAGTCAACACTACTGCCTCCCCCATTCAGAGGCCCAGCATCATCAATGTCGCCGAGGCTGTGAGGAGGAAAACCAACTTTGCCTCCTTAACATGAAGGGCAATGGTGCCACCCCCAGCCTTTCTGTGTTATGCATGACGTTGAAGAGGCGGACCCATAAACAAATGGCGAGTCTGCCAATATTCAGTATAGTCACTAGGGAAAGGAGGATATCCCCCAGTGTTGCTCGGGGTAAGTTTTCAGGTTAAGGGAACTTACCCAAAGCTACACTCAGGCCAAATGCTTAGGAGGATAATGGGGAAACATCTATGTGCAGTTTTTAATACAATCAGGTACTTTCGCAGAGAAGGGAAATGGATGAGCGACCAGGGAAATTTGGGTTTGCTTATTACAGCATGGATGAGAGATAAGGGACATTTAGGTTTACTCACTAAAGGGAGTTCTTGTTTTTTTGCTGCATTTTGACTTCTAGTAGAAAAGCGTGTGATTGGCCTGCTTCAAAACTATAACACTTAACATTGTTTTTATTTCCCAATAATAAAATGAACAGTCCATAAAAGATAAAAACACGATTATTAGCTGCAGTCTAGAGATGTTGCCTGTAATACTCTACATTGCCAAAAGATGTCCTCAGTCTCAGAGCCAGCATCATTTAACAGACTTCTTCAGAGCCCAGGTCATCCTGGATCTCCCTGCACTCTGTAAGTGAAATGAGAAGCTTCTTGTCAGCAAATGGACTGCTTCTTGTATCGATATTTCCTTCTTCGCCTGTCAGCTTTACAATACTGGGACATGTCTAATGGAGAAATATTGCAAGTGCCTAATACCAGGTAGGATTTGGGCACTTATACTGTTAGTATTTATGAATACATAATCTACATATGTAAAAAGTCAGGACTGAATGCAAGAATTTTATCAATTTGTATTAACACTTAAAGTATGCCCCCCCCCCTGCTTGGGTTGCTTGTTTAGGTCTAGGGGGTGACTGAAAGTAATTACATCCCCCTTGTCTTGTGCTCCCTCTGTTCCCCTGAAGCCTCTTATGGCTCCCTAAACGCTGTTTTAGGACCAATAACACCAGTGACGGGGCCTGGCAATGTAAAGTCTATAGCAGGGGCACCCAAGCGGTTGGTGGCTATTTACCAGTCAATCACTCAGGTACACCAAGTAGATCGATAAACTCATCCTGGATCTTTTTTTATTTGTACTCAACTTATTGCAGATTAATACTGAACACTCATCTGCTTTAACTGAAAGGACCTTTTTAATTCCTTTGACGTTGTCGTTTTAAAGTAGCGTTTTAAAGCCAAAAAAGTGTTGGAGTCATTGGTCTATAGCATTAAATGAAGGGGGGAATAAGAGCATCACATGCCTTCTGCCTGCAGCACCAGTTGAATATAACTGCGTTCCTTCACCTCTAGAACTCAATGAGCAGTCAATCCTTGCAGTGGGCTGGGGGATCCACTGAAAGCATTTACACAAATCTAGCTGCAATTCAGCTTTACTTTTATAAAAATGTTGCCATGCACTCCTTATGAAATGGGCAGCTATTCCAGCAACCTTTGTCTATCACATTGACAGCTGAGAGTTGCTGGTAAGTGCAATCTCTTGTGCTAATGCCAATAAACGTGAGATTGAACTCTCAGGGGACTGGAATATACTTGACTAGGATATGCGCTATAGACCTCTCTGTCTTACTTATCTATACCATATAACTTA
>CM070043.1:6195497-6205641 GCA_036250615.1 Ptychadena robeensis
CTCATAACCCAAAACACCAAATATTTATTTTACCTTTCTCTGACCCCCTGACATCCCTGTTACCTCTTATCCCAGTCATGTATGCCTTACGCTTATTCCGTTACCCTCCAAATGCCAAACACGCCATCTAAATTGTATCTCCAGTGTACGTTCCTAATCCCTAAGAATACATGCATGGGACAAGACATCAGCTGTTTAAAGCATGCTTCACTTTTCTCAGAGCAATGCAGTTGGAACTGTGTAGTTTCCCATATGAAAAGTTTGATTTATTGTTAAAAGCTGGCAGTTAATCACTAATTTCTGATTTTACATACCTTCTCTAGCAATTGACATATGCACAGAACAATTGCACATAACTGTCACAAGAGAGGAAGATGCACCGGCTGTACATTGATGGAATGACAACGGCCATGCTTTTTTATTACTATACATATAGATCTACATAGACAAATGTAGTGAGAATGCCCCCACCCACTTCATTGTAAGACCTCTAGCCAGGCTCCTAATGAGACTTTGGGTAACCCCCCCCCCCCTTCCAGACCTAATTTCGGAGGTGGGGTGGGGTGACAGATCCCGAACGGACATGTTCGATAATCTCTGGCCGATGCCCTTAGTTTCAATGGAGACCGGCATCCCCATTGAAACTAAAGTCCGGCATACAATGGGTGCCCTCCGATGCTGTAAGAGACTGAGCGCAGCGACAGAGTGTACGAGTGTGGGGGCCTTTAGCTCCTGCACAGTAAATAGAGCAACTTGGCAGATTTGAATTCATTTTTTGCACTAGCTAGGTATACATGGCTTGATTTTTTAATAGATTCAAGCACAATCAAGCACTGGGTACATTGACAGAGTCCGGTTCTGCTCGAATATATTAAAAAATAGAGACGTCCAACCTTTCTTCAAGCGGGATCGAAAGCTCGGTCGAACAGGGAACCAACCTGTTCGATATCAATTACTTTGGATGGGGACGGGATGCATGATGCAGAAGTGCTGCGGCTTGATATCGAGGAAGCTGAGCTCAGCGTGATGATGTTGACGGCTCCTTGATTGCAAGGAAATCAACCCATGTATGCCCAGGACAAGAGGCACATGACCATAGGACACACCCCATAGTTTTGGATAGAAAAAAAATAAAGAGTCAGGGGCACAGCCATTCACATATAAAGTGAATATACAGCATGTTCCAGCAAAGTAGACAGGTCTGGGCCATGCAGTATTCACCCTATATTCATCCAGCCAAGACAAAAGGTCAGTACCAGGAGGGAAGTCTTAGTTCCAGGAGAGAGTGCAGGGTTGAGACTTTAGCATCTAGCATCTTTAGTCTCTATAGCCTAACAGTACCCATTCCCTTAACACACTGGCCAACTCATGGAGAGACACATTTTACAATCTGCACTAACAACTTACCAATGGAGCCTGTGTCACGTTTTTTTTATTGCTTTCTAAATAGCCTCAATTCACCCAGCTGGTTGGCCGGTGTGTTCAGAGTATGGGTAGTGCTAGTGCTAATACAGATTAAATCTCCCTCTTGGCAGTGGTCTTTTGGCTTGGCTGGGGGGAATGGAAAACGTTTTAGCCTCCTGGTATGCAAAGCTATTGCTCCCAGAATGTTTGGGACTAAAGCAAAAAATAATATTTATTTATTTTTACATAATCGACACACATAAAATTTTTATAATGGTAAAAATGTGTGCCTTATAGTAAAAAAAAAATACGTTAGGTCTGGGAAACACGGGTACTCTATGGCACAGGTCTCACTACAGAATGTTGGGTCCAAATGTCACATTATTAAAGTGTGGATTTAGGTGGATCGATCGTGAATTGAAGGACATTGTTATAGACTATACTATATATGTTATATTATGTATGATTGCTGCTATCGATCGACCCATGGAGGCCATACCCATCATTCCCGATCTCATTTTTTTGTGTAGCTGATATTTATTATGTCACCATTATGTCACCATCGATCGGTGATAAATCGGGGATTGATCAGCAATTAATCGGATCCCGATAATGATGCACTTGTTGATTGATGTATGACTATAGCTGGGCATACACAGGTAGATTCCTGTGCAATTGACCGGCAATGAATTACAGCGTGATGACGTCACCACGTTGCGATTGATCGCAGGTCAAATGAACAGTAATCAATGTTAGTGTTGAGCTCGAATATTCGAATGCCGAATATTTTTCGCGAATATCGGCAATTCGAGAATTCGCCAATATCTCGAATATCTCGGCGAATATTCGCAATTCCGAATATTCGCAATATGGCCATGTATTGCGAAAATAATATTCGCATTGCGAAAATAAACATAGCATGTGACCATTCATTTTAAAGATTTTCGCGATGCGAATATGATTTTCGCAATTGCGAATATTCGCAATACATGGTATTACCGCGAATATTCGAATTTCCGAATATAGAATTGAATATTAGTAGAATTATTCGCGAAATATCACGAATTCGAATATTGCCTATGCTGCTCATCACTAATCAATGTACACCACATGAGCACATCAATTACTGTACGATGGGGACCTGGTTTCCCTGCCCCCCTGTGCCTCTGCTTATCCCCAGCCGGAGAAGCAGAGCCAGCCAGCCAGCATGCCCCCCCCCCCTCTCCTGCCACAGAAATGTGCTGGCGTCTTCACACACACAGCAACTAACTGATCACAGTCTGTGTGCAGCTCAGCTGGCAGCCTGTCCATTACATTGGATGGTGACCCGCAGTCTCCATTCAATGTAATGGATTTCGACCAAGGTTTTCCAACATGTTGGAAACCTGTTTGGTCGAGTTCCTTCGAGCAGGATCAATGGAACCGTGGATGGCTCAAAAAAAGAAACAGATTAGAGCAACATCGGGTGCCGTGACCGCGCACGGCGCCCGATGTTGCTCTAATCTGTTTCTTCATCAAGCCGTGTATGGCCAGCTTAAGAACGAAGACTTAATTGCATGCCACAATCGTTTAAAAAATTGATCTCGGGGAAATCGAGACATCTATGGCCAGCTTTAGGAATGGAGTGAAGTTTTAGACCTGGGGTAAGGAACCTTTTCAGGTGAAAGAGCCACGTCACTGACGCCACTCCCGTTAGTTGAAATTAGTTTCTTCCCTGTTCCAAATGCTGGAAGTGATGTCACTCTGTTGTCAGATTTAGTTCTACGCTGATTAGGCGGGACAGGGTGTAAAGGTGGGTTTACACGTGTAGATTTTTCCGTCCGATCAATGAAGAACGAACATTGTTTTGGGTGATTGAACAAAAATCTAGAATGGCCAATTTGTTCGATGGATAAATTTTGTTCAACTTCAAACAAAAAATAGTTGAAAGGTCATCGAACATGTTGATAAATTTTTATCTGTTGTTGTAATTTGTAATGTATTTTCATTCGATATCAGTGATGAACGAACAAAAATCTAATGTTTCATTAGATAAATGAACGAACCATGTTTGACAACTACATCGAATAAATAATCAAATTGGTAGTTGATTGAAGAAAAAATCTACACACGTAAACCCACCTTTACTCTCCCTGCTAAGTTAGCCGGGGCGGTTGTGCATTAGAAGGGTTCATACGAGCTACATATGTCATTAGTATGTTCACACACAACATACTAGCACCACAGTGACAGGGCAGGGGAGCCACCAATGAGCAGGGAAATACTGCAGATTTTACTGAGCTCCGCCAGTCACTGGTAGTATACCAACAGTGAGGAATTAGAACCTGCTTTTCTATATAGATCTCTAGAGCCCCAATGTGCATATCTTCCAACTGTTCTATCCCTGTACTGTAAATCTAACTGTAGGCCTGCCTACCTATCATCTATGACTGTGTACTCTACACCCCCAGATATCCTTATTGTAGCTGCTGTTTTAATTTGAGGTATAAGAAGTTATTGGTGCCAGGCAATATGAAGTTGTCTTTGCGATGTATATGGTATTATCACCCCTATCTATATCATGTGTCTATACTCACCCGTCTATGTAATCTATCTATTATTACCACCCCTGTATATATAATGTATATGTTATTAACACCCCTGTCTATATAATGTATTTGGTATTACCACCCCTATCTACATCACATGTCTGTTATTACCACCCGTCTATATAATGTGTCTTTTATTACCACCCCTGTCTAATTAATCTGTGTGTTATATTATTATCCCTGTATATATAATGTGTGTGTGTATGGTATTACCACCCCTGTCTATATAATGTGTATGGTATTACCACCCCTGTCTTCATCACATGTCTGTTATTACCAACCATCTAAAAAAAAATTCTTATTTACCACCGGTCTATATAATGTGTATGGTATTACCACCCCTGTCTATATCATATGTCTGTTATTATAACCCCTGTCTATATAATGTGTATGGTATCACCACCCCTGTCTATATCACATGTCTGTTATTATCACCCCTGTCTATATAATGTATATGTTATTACCACCCCTGTCTATATCACATGTCTGTTATTATAACTAGAGATGGACCATTTCGCCGATTTCGAGTTAATTGCAAAGCCCCTGAACATGGTATCATCACCAAACTTGCTGGAGATGTAGAGAAGCGTTGGGGGTATACTCCAAAAAAGTAAAAGTAAGTCTCTATATCACATGTCTGTTATTATAACCCCTGTCTATATAATGTGTATGGTATCACCACCCCTGTCTATATCACATGTCTGTTATTATCACCCCTGTCTATATAATGTATATGTTATTACCACCCCTGTCTAAATAATGTACCGTATATGTTATTACCACCCCTGCATATATAATGTATATGTTATTACCACTCCTGTCTATATCACCCCTGTCTATATAATGTATGTTATTACCACCCCTGTCTATATAGTGTATCTTCTCACTCCCTTGATGCTATAGGTAATAGTATAGTGTTTTATTGACTGTAGCAGAGGACTTGTAGTTTAGGTGACAGCCTCCATAGGATTACATTGTCTCCAGACAACTGTAACAAAAACTACTCCCCACACAGCTCCCCGCACTTGCACAATTGAAAAGAATAGAAAGCCAATAGATACTTTATGACGTCATCAAATATGCGCCGGTCGCGTTGCAGTGTTGCCATGGTTTCCGGCAGTCCCCGGCCTGATTCTGTGTGCGCTCTGTAGACGCCTGAATCGGAACAATGGCTGCCGAGGTGGCGCGGACGGCGGAGGCGAGCGGGTCGGTCTGTGGAAGGGCTGTACGGGGGATTCTGGAGGCTCTGAACGGTTTGGCGGGGAAGGTGAGCCATGGCGGGTCTGTCCCTTTGTGTAGTGCAGACTATAGATAGTAAACCTGGGTCATGTGACCTGCTCAAACCGTGTTATGTTTATCGGGCATGCTGTAAACGTGATCACGTGTCTTGGGCCCTCTTCGCTACATATTGTGGCCCCTGACCCTCAGAGGTGTTTGTGGCCGCTAAAGACAAAATATCTTGTTTGTAATGCTTGTAGCACTGTCACATCCTATGCCACTCTGGGGACATGTCTTCTCACTTCCTGTTCAAAAGTGAAGGGAAGGAAATCACTGCAAACACTCTTGACAGAGCATGTCATAATTTGGATATTTCTTATTGACATAAAACTAATTGACCAGCCACACCCAGGAACATGCGATGAGCTCTTAAAGCAGTTGTAAACTAAAAAAAAAAAACCCACATACATTACCTAGACATATTACTCACCTGTCAGCAGTTTACATCAGAGAAAACTGCTACACAAAAATACACAAAAACCTACGTACTTCACATCCTCACTTCCTCATTCCCAGAGGCAGTGTCTTAAGTACTGGCGAACCAAAGCCACTTCCACCCATTCGGTTCTACTAGTACTAGCACCCCTCCCCAGCCGGGCAAGTCATATGCCAATCAGTGCCCTGTGCTAACACTCACTGATTGCATCTGCCAAAACCCCCCCTCGGAGAGCTGGGAAGAGAGAGCTTCAGGTAAAACACTTTCTGGCAGGGACCTGTCAGCAGCTCCTCTCATCTCTCTTACTTCAACAAGACCCCCCCCCCCCCATACCTGGTTGGGGATTTGTTGTGGTTGCAGTAAGAGAGGTGAGAGGAGCAGGTCCCTGCCAGAAAGTCCAGTGGCTGTGACGCTGACGTCACAATCCCACGGGACTGGGCGGGCATAAAGAGAAAGGGCACTTGGGACCTCGGGACATCTATCCCAAGTGTCCCTGGGGCTGTATGATGTAGCGAGGGGAACATATTATAATATACAGCATACTTCACTCTATACTCACCCACCTTCACTCACCCACCCAAAACAAAATTAGGGGGGAAGCCAACCACGTCTACAGACCCCGAACTTATATATCACTTGCTTTAGCGTGGCCAAGCTCTGGCTTTAGTGCTTCCCCTCTCTGAGTGGTTGGTGGCATGTGTAGGTCTGGTGCTTGCATGTGCCTGGGCGGGCAGGCTGCACTCTCTGGGCGGCTGGATACTGGGGCGCTTGCTTGGAGTTTCGCATTACTCCTTCTGAGTACAAAAAATACAAAACTCAGGGATGGCGGTCTCCGGGATGTGAGATGCTTGGGGAGGGTGAATTGCTTGTGCCATGGATTCCGTACTTGCTCATGTCCCTGTTTGCTGAGGGGAGCACTAGGGCCTCGAGCAGGTGTTTTTCTCCAGGCTGTCGGTTGCTCGGGGAGGGTGGTGAATGCCATAACTTGCACATGGCACTGTTTACTTTTTTTCCTCCATTTCCACCCAAATATCTATCTCAATGTGTTCCGTCCTATAGTCCGCAGAAGTCAGTACTTATATATTTCTATGCTATGAAAGAGGGGTCACACACAATCTTGAAACAAAGAGAACCTTGAAACAAACATATGAATGATGTCACTGTTTTCATATCTGAATGAGATTTCATTATATTTAATGTGATTTACAGCATATACAGTGATTAAAATCTGTTCTTATTTGTGGTTTATAGTGCCGATAATAATATTATAAAAAAAAAAAAAATGAGGAAGTCATCAAGTGACGGCCTTTAAATAGTTAAATTCCTGACACCTGCTCAGCGTTTGCCACGCAGACATCTGGCTGATAGGAGCCATGGAAGCAGAGTATGTAAATTCAGCTATTTAAAATGTAGATTAACTTGTTTCTGTTTTTCTTCCAAGCTTCAACAGTCTGAAGATGCCGTGAGGTTTACTATTAACTGGGATAACATCCAGTGCCGTCCAGATGTGGGCCCTGCGTTCCTGTGCAGCGTTCTTCAACAACATATATCTGATCTACAGGTAATTGCTTCGTTTTTATAAAATCGTATAGCGTGCATGGTGCCATAGACGGAACAGTATTGGTTAATCGCAGATATTTTGTTTATTGAGAAAATCCAACATTTGCAGCTTTTTCCTCAAAAAAAAAAAAAGATAAAGCTAGCGTTAGGCAAAGTCTACGCTATGTGACAGTGCAGACGATGGCTATTATTAGTTATGAGCTATGCTGTGGCTTTATACACAGGCAAATCATAGCTCGGCATGTGCCGAATGTAACACCAATGCAAGGCGTGTGTTATGTGTCTATTGGGTATCAATGGACCTGTTGGCACTATGCATACAAAACATGCCTGATATTTTTCCAGTAATGGGGCTGGTAAAGCACCCTGATACACAGGCAATCCACGGGTTAGCCTATGATGCGTTTATGGCCGCAAGCCTGCAGGTTGCCCAATGTAGACAGTCTTAAAGAACTGTATGATGATGACACCATACACATCAGTAGCATAGAAAACATCACTTCCTTCCCTCAAATATGAAACGTTCCAACATCATACCTCCTAAGGATAAATGTTTGCTAAATTTAGGGGTCAACTTAATAGGAAATAAGGTTATTACATTGTTGGAAAATACTGTATTTGTGCACCATAGGACGCACCCATGGTTTTTGGAGAGAAAATTACACAGCAATTCACATATAAAGTGAGTAGACAGCATGTTCCCCCAAAGCCTCTACTTCTAATGTATAGACATATTATTGTTGCTTGGATCGTGGCATTGGCCGTTTGGCTTGGTTGGAGGGGTTGAAACAAAGCCCTGCTTCCTGGGATATTTGACCCACAAAAGGAATATGATCATCTCCTCCTTCTCCTGCCAGGAACATACTTGGTTGAGGAGTCAAAGGTAACTTTTGTCCTATATTCACTCTATAAGACCTCTACTGGTTTTTAGGGTAAAAAATGCATCTTATAGAGTGAAAAAAACAGAATGTGACGTACGACCAAGCTCCTTGGAGCATCTTTTTATACGCCTGGCTGATCTGCATACCTTGTCAACTTAATGCACAGTGATGTTTATTAGCTTTTTCGATTTATAAAAGATGGGCGTCTTTTGCGGCCTTGACAGAAAAAGGCAATAAGTGTTACACTTGTCAGAATCCAGGCATCTGTATTGACACAAAGAAAGAAAAGGTTGCCACCACCACCGCTGATCTATTACTCCCGAATCTATAAGGACAGCGTACAGTCGTGGCTTTATGCATAAAGCCTTTGTCATGAGCATTCTCAAACATGGGCAAGAAATTCAATGGCATTACAAGTATTGGCACTCTTACTTATTTTGCATAATTCCAATGCACTTGGAGTATTTCCTCTTAAAAATATACATATTGCAATTTGTGTTAGTCGTTGACACTGGCTTTCGAATAATAAGTGTTGTATTCATGTTGAAGGGTTGCATGGGTGAATAGCACCTGTGTGTGGAACAATGACTCCTTATGGCACTGGCTGATAAAGCAGAATGCTTCATTAAAAAAATCTCTCTTTTAATTGTTGTTTCCCCATTACTTTTGAATTTGCTCAGTCTGTTTAAGAAAGTGGAGAAAAGGCAGGACCAACATGTAATTCAATCATGTTACAGGGGACACTTGGGAAACCAAAATCATCCGAAAGACAGAATGCATCATGTACCACATTTTTCACTCTATAAGGGCTCATTGCAGCAGCAGCCCATAAAGCAACCAGTGTGTGTGATGGGGGGGGGGGGGGGGGGGGGGGGGGGGGGGGGGGGGTTATTATTGCAGCAGAGTGTGCCGGACTGAAACTATACTGTATGTTGATGTATACTAGAAGTAGTGGCCCTCCCAGAACATTTTATGAGCTGATAATATATTCACTGCTCTTTTAATTCCCTATGCAGAACGAGCGCATGAAGTACCATTGTGCACATGTAAAATTGCAAGTGCAGTGAATATATTATGTGGCAGAGACTCACACCTCCTCCCGAGTGGGTGTTAGTGTGGACAGTAATTTGTATTGGGTGTTGTGTGTAGAATTCTAAAGGGTAAAATAATAATTGAATCCAATTTGGAATAAGGCTGTAACACTACTTTCTGGATGCACTGTATGCATATACTAACACATGCATTCTCTTACTTATAAGTAATATGGTGTTTCTGCATTTAAGCCTATTATAGATAATCTTCAGTCATCGGCCTCTGCTGAAGGAGAGAAAAGTGTCAGCTCTGGAGATGATGCAGCAAAGAGCTGTATTGTTGATGTGGAGGAAACCAAGAAAACAGACTCTAGAGTGACCTCGAGGTGTATCTCCGATAAGGGAGCATCAGAACCCAGCGCTCTAACTGATCCTACTGTCGTACAAATCCAGGCAGGGAAGTCGGAGGTAAGGTGATATCATTCAGAAAGAGATTTCAACCTCTTTGAGCCACAATATTGTACTGCAAAACATATTTAATATTTGTCTGCTTAGCCCCCTCCTTGCTCCTATATACCCACCTGGTAAACTTTGTAGAGTTAGAGCCCAGGTGCCCAACCCTTTTAGCATTCTTCAGCGGCTCATGTCAGTGCTCCACTTGCGGTCCCCGAAAACAAACCTAACTAATGCTTAGGAACTCAACTGTCCACCTGGACAGCTGAGTTCCTGGAGCTGGAAGAGGAGGAGAGGCAAGTGACTTACTCAGGCTCTGGTTGAGCACGCTGATTGGCTAAAGTTTTCTATATTTAAAAGTGAAAAAATATGTCTTCTAGCTCTGCCTGCTGTAACTTCTTCATTATACAATGCTTATATAAGTCAGTATAGATTGGAAATGTTATGGTCGGCCCTTAAGGGATGCCGAGGGCTACACTTCTAATATAATACTTTTGTACTAAATATTTTTAG
>CM070043.1:6206139-6227651 GCA_036250615.1 Ptychadena robeensis
CCCCCCCCCCCCCCCCCTAACTGCTTTTTTTCTTTCTCCTCCTGTGCTTCCACCCCTGTAGATCGACAGAAGGATATTGGCATTCATCGAGAGAAAGCAAGCAGAGATCAATGAAAACAACGTCCGGGAGTTCTGCAACGTTATTGATTGTAATCAAGGTAAATGCTCCGGCAGTCACTCCATTTCCCAGTGATCTCAGTCAGAGATATGACTCAAAATGCCTGCTCTCTGCCTGATTCATGGCTTTTTACAGATAGCGGCTCACTTTGATTCACCCAGCAGAAAAGAGCAAGATGGAATTGCGGAACAAACACGCCACAAGCGCCAGCTTCCTTTCATTTGGTGTGGCATATAACAAATGCTGCAATACCTGTTAGTTGCTGGAACTGACCTCAATATAAAAAAAAACAAAATACCGTATATACTCGAATATAAGCCAAATTTTTTGGCACCTGAAATGTGCCCAAATAATGAAATATGTAAATCAAGAAATAAAAATCACAGCATTTAGTGGGTGGACTGAGTAATTGTCAAAGCCCCCGAACACGGTGTCATTACCAAATTTTCTGGAGACGTAGAGAAGGGCTGTGGGAAAAGTTTAAAAAACAAAGCAAAAAACTATTGCTCTGGAACATGTAGTTTTTGAATAAATTGGGATCATAGTGAAGTAATTTTGAACTTTCATTTATGCAGAAATTCCATGTGCTAGAGCTAGGGTCACATCTGGCCCATTTAGTCTTTTAAGCCGGCCCTTTTTTACCTTGGTTCCCTCTTCATTTTCTGCAAAAATAATTTCCTAGAAGATGATTGTTATGGTCTCTTTCTAGAGGCCGTGGTTTGCCCATACCTGCAATAGAATGTTCAAGTTAAAGTGGACCTACCACCTTGTAGGTCACTGCAGTATTGGCTGAAGAACAGCTGAAATTGCAGAGATCAGCAAAGGAAAAAAAAAAAAAAAAAAAGTTTTCTGACAGCAGGAGGGGTGTTTTTTGCAGACATCCCCTCCCACTGTCTGATGTTTCGCCTTGACAAAACGTAACACAGCTGCAAGGTTGTTTGGGATTTCTGTCCCAGGTAGCCTTGTGCCTGTAGAGATCACACCTGCCTAGAGACTGTGATGAGTGGTAGGTGAGTTGCTCCTATCCTCTCATCACCCAGCGGCTGCATGGATGACACTTGTCATCTCTGCAGCTCAACCCCGCCCCCACTCCCCTACACCGGAGCTCTTCACAGCTCTTCGGCGGTGGGGGGGGGGGGGGGGTTGGTGTCAGCTGTGTATCCGGAAGCTGCTTCAGCTTTCCAATAGTTAAGATTCCTTCCCCTAGGAAAGCGAACCTGACGAAGGTAAGTATGTTTTTCTTTTTTGTTTAGCAGTTTTCCAAGATCTGAACAGCTGACAGGTAAGTAATGTGTCTGTTTAATGTATGTGTGGTTTTGTTTGCCCAACCCTGTTCTAGAGCAATAATTTTTCTTTACAATGTTCCCACAATCCTTCTCTACATCTCCAGCAATTGTGGTGATGATAACACCCCCCTATGCTTATAGTCGAGTCATTCGGTTTTTCCCAGTATTTTTTAGTAAAATTGGGTACCCTGGCTTATACTCGAGTATGTATGGTAGTTTGTAGACTTTAATAAATTGTCACGTTGTTTCTATATTTGTCATTTTTACTTTTATTCATGACTTTAGTTCTTTGTCATAGATTTCCAAAGTTTTTTGGACTTGGATAGACAGTGTTTGGATAAAACTAATATGTTTTTTTCTATTGAGAAACAACAATTCTTGTGATAGGAGCTTTTTGTGCATTCAGTTATCAAGAATGTTCGCTGGACCTTCAGTGTTTTATTATTTGCATCAGGAAAACGTACTGCATATTCTTGTACGGCAAAGCTTGGTGATGGTTGGATGTGTTTCCATTCATTTCAATGAGAAATCATTTGGGGACAAAACAGAAAAAGAATTTACCCTCGTAGGGGGACTTCAATTGGTCACCTGGATAAAATAAGCAGTGGGTCAACATTACTGACAACATTATTGTGACATGAAAATTTAAAATTCAAATATTTTATTAAAAGATCAGAATTTTTTAAAATAAAGAATTAGAAATGTGAAAGCAAAAAAAGAAACAAATTTGTACAACCAAAAAAGAAGACAGCAAGACTGATGGATGATATCTTTACATTCAAATGAACATTTATTAGTAGAAAACCATACAGGTGTGAATCCAGCCTCATGTACATTATTTAATTACATTATAAATGTATAAAGGTGGCCATAGATGGTTAGATTTGTGACACAAATCTAACGCGCCCACCTTAAATCGGACCATCACCCGATCTAACACATTACTCATTATATTCTCATTACTCCCCACCTAAAGTAAATGCTGGCACACAAAGGGTGCACGGCCAATTCTCGGTATGATTGTCCTGGCATCGAGACGTCTATGGTCGGCTTTACAGTTCAGTTGACTCTTTTTCAATGACTAGTCCTCCAACAAAAGCCTTTCTAAGAAATCTTAAAGGATGGGGGAAGGCGGTAAAAACGGCATCTGCTAAAGATGAAAGAACAGCAGTGACTTATCTTATAATAGGAAACTCGTGCACGTATATAAAGTGTACGGTTATTTGATGTTGGATTACTGAGCAAATCTGCAAGAACACCCAGCATACAAGTAGGTGTACAAAAGTTTCTTGGGTTGAGCCCAGATCTTGAAGGATATATAATTTGGATCTAAAAATCTCTGCTTTGTGTTTGGAGTTGTAATATTTTATATCATTTAATGCCAGGCCTATACTTCCTAGTACAGAAGCCACCTATTCTTTGTTATTGGCTCTGACACATCTGTATATACAGGTGTGTCAAAGCCCATTGCAGGATGTTATGGTTGCACCAATTACAATGCAGCAGTGACGTGCTACGTGTCCATTTTAAAGTCAAAGGACACGTCAAAATGCTTTTCAGATGTTTTTATGATAATAATAGGACATGTTAACGCACAGTAAAACACAAGCAGTGTGCAGGTTGGGTGTCATGGATGCATCCATATCATTGAGCGTAGACAAGGCCTAAGACAGAGGTGTTGAACTCAAATACAATTTAAAAAGTCGTGGCCAACCTTGATGTTTAGCTTAAATATAATTACACTGCGGGACATTTTTGTGTGTGTAGACACAGGAATGAAGGCACATATGGACTACAAATAAACTGTACAGTTCCTACAGTGTGTGTATTCTGTGTCCCCTATTCCTGTGTGTACAGTTTGTGTACTTTGTTCTCTCCCAGACCATTGGGGTACCCATCTCCCCAGCTTTACCTTCCCCGCAGGCCTTCTATCAGCTGTTCTCACATGTCTCTGTCCTTCAACTCCTGGAAGTAGAGAACTACAGATCCCAGCATATTCTGGGCAGCGGGGGCTCAGTGTGACATTACTGGAATCGCCACTAAGCAGCCAGGACTCATAGTTTTCTACTCCCAGAATGGGAGGGCGGAGGAGCTGTGAGTGCACTGGTAGGGGGTCTACTGGGAAGGTAGGTCTAGCTGTCCCTGGGCCAGAGTTTGAAACCTATGGATTACAATATAATCCTGTCATAAAATCAGAAGAGTTGGTTTAAGCAAAAGCAAACTGTTTGGGTAGAGGGTAGTTACCTAACAGCTCACAGGAAGAGCAATGGTGTGTGTGTGATCCATTAGGCTTGGTTTGGTCCTAGGTGAAGTAGGGCTGTTAAACCATTGAATAGGAATCCTTATTAACTAATGGAAGGGAGCTTACCCACCTCCTAGAATATGGGTTTACAAGGCACCAAGTGATTAAAATGACAAAAAGTGAAAAATCGGCAATGGATCAATTATATTATATATATTAACATTTCTTAGTGCAAAATGCCTTTAAACTTTTTAAAATCTGATGCACTGTATTTTTATTTCTCATATGTATTCTGGCACTTCTTTATTTTTTTGCAGAAAACAGTTGTGCCCGAACAGATGCTGTGTTTACCCCGTTTCCTGGATTCAAGAGCCACATAAAAGGTTCAGTATGTCCAATATTTATGATATATTGGTGATATATGGGTGATCTAACATGGTCTACATCATATAGCACTAAGCTGAAATTTTAAAGCTCTTTTTACCACCTTTGCTTGAACTCTTTTCCGCACATAAACTACCGTATTTTTCAGACCATAAGACGCACTTTTTCACCCCCAAAATTGGGGGGGAAAAGTGCCTGCGTCTTATGGTCCGAATGTGCGGCCATCCGGCCGCCGGTGATCGCAACTTTGCTCCCCGACAGCTCTCCCGGCAGATAGGTCAGCTGTGTGCAGAGGGAGAGCTGTGTGATCTGCATCTGCCCGGAGAACTGTGGGGAGCTGAACTGTATTGGCTATATTTGCAGAGCCTCGCAAATATAGCCAATACAGAGTGTGTGCACGCAGCAGAGAAGTGACAGGGAGACCGGAGTGCATATCCCCCTTTCCTCCCCCTCCCTTCCCTCTCTGAGCTCTGTGTGAGGAAGAAGAGACGCTGAAGTCTGCTCTCTAGTGACACCATTTTGGTGGTGTGGCTGAATTGGGGTACTGCATGAGATTTTTTCACATTCATTTAAACAAATGAAATATTTTTTTTTCTGATTTCCTACTCTAAAAACTGGCTGCGTCTTATGGTCAGGTGCGTCTTATAGTCCGAAAAATACGGTACTAAGATTAGTTTACAACTTTCCTCCTACTAGTTTCAGGCCGGTGCCATGTTCTTGAATGAAGGTTCATTTTTGCCTTCCTGCAGTCCTTAAAAGATTTTAATAGACTTTTCACTATGTTTGTTGCCTGTATCTGGTCTCTTTTTTTTTTTTTTTTATCAATATACTTTTGTAAATGAGTCTTCCAGAATTGGACACTGTATTCAAAATAAGGTCCAATAAAAAATAAGATCCGCCTTCCTTCTGCTGGTGATTCCCCTAGTTTTGGACTCCATAATTATGTTTGCTTTACCCACTGCCTGGCCTCAAGATGAGTAGCCCCAGTATTTTTTTTTTTATTATTACTACTACTTTTTAGACCAATTTTCCATTAAATAATGGCCTTCTATTCCTCTTTGTTACCATAGATGGTTAACAGCCGCAGTTATTTTATCCTCCTTTTTATATAGCGAAATGTGAATGGAGAAGCAGGGGCACAATGGACATTTGCTCTGTTGCTTTACTTGGAGAGGTACCCTATCTTTCGAGCCATAAGACGCAACTCACACTCGGTGCACTGTATGCGAGTTGAGTTCAAGTTGCCAAACCCACATACAGCTATGCACAGGGTGCGTACTTATAGTTCAAAAATATGGTAGATGAAATTATGACCATCGGTACAATTTATGCGATTGAATATTTTGTTCTGTGGCTTCAGGTTTTAAGCAGAAGTATAAATATGTAAGTTACTTTTCCCTGAACATTTCCACTGATCTTTTATTTGTACTAATACAAGATTGTTAGTTGATATTACAGATGGAACACAATACTCGGTTTACACTTATGAAATGTTACAAAATGTGTGTTTCACTACAGTTTCTAGGGTTGTAAATGCTTATGGACCTCAGACTCGAACCAGTGGCTCATCTTCCAATGCAAGAGTACATTCTCTGCAACGGGACTGTGGGAATCAGGCAGTAGAAGAGAGACTTCATAATATTGAATTCCACTTACAGCTAAAACCAGGTAATATTTATTATACATTCCAGCTATTTGCTTTTTCAGTGGTCATAAAGCCTCTTGTTTTACCTTTTTTAAATTTTATATGGGCAATGGTAGAATTAAATGTCTAAAAACCTAGAAATAAAGCGAATACACTTATTATACAACTTACTTAGGCCTAGCCTCCACTGCGTTGCAAACACCAAGATCAGTGCTCCGTAAACAAGGCAATTTCTGTGTGAGGGGAAAATGCTGCCTGTAGCTTTCTGTGCATACATAGGGACGCCTTAGACCTGAAAATCAATGAACATAGTCAGTGACCCAGACAATACGTGCCTATTGGGCATCCTGTATGATTAAGGCTGATGCATCTAGGACGCCCAGAGCTGATGCAGTGGAAATATTGGCCTTGCAGACAATAAAAAAACAACTTGAACTTTATACACGTTATACACAGATTGATTCCCTGGTGATGGTTGAGCGATCAATTGCAACAGGGTGACGCAAGAATCACCAAACACCCTGGCTGACACAGAGGGTCCCCTTCCAAAGTAATGGTGATCAAACAGGGAACATGTTGGATCTTTCTTGGAGCTCCAGGTGGGCTGTGTTTGATTTCCAAAGGAAAGATTGAGCTGTGTATGGTCGGCTTTAAGGCCGCCACACACGCACCGAGCGGCGGCCGATTTTGCCGCCGACCGATGTGCATGTGGGGGTGCCCACAGGTCCCTGTCGCCCCAAAGCTTGGTCAGCAAGAGAACGGGCATGTCCAATAATCTCTGGCCGATGCCGTTAGTTTCAATGACTAACGGCCGGCACACAAAGGGTGCCCGCCGATGCTGTGAGCGGTGGAGTGCAGCGTGATGACGTCATCATGCTGCATTTCATCGCTGATCTGTCAGCTCCCACTCGGTATGTGTGTGGGGGGGCCTTAAGTCGTGTACTTCACCGTTGCTGTTTATAAAACAGTGCATAATGCAAACAATGGACTCCCTTTGTGGCTTAAATCTTATCTTGGCAGTTGATCTTTGGGATGGTGAATGTGGCTCAGGCCCTCTTGTAGATAAGCTGTAAATTTGCCTATACAATGCAAAACTCAAGTCTGCTAGTGCAGGTGATCTTGTGTAGGTCCGCACATTATACGGCCTCTTATGGCACCTACTACTCCTCCAGCATTTACAGGTCAGGGCTACAAGCTCCATTTTGTTTCCCCTGACTTGAATGGTTGCTATTGGGCAGCTACTAACGATTGCACAAGAATTGCATCAAACCCATCTCTCAAACCCATCTTCTTGAAATCTTCATGTTCTTGAAGTGGCACGAATACTGCTTTGTGTATATGTACAGTAAACCGAAATAATTGTAAGAGTAAGAATTGCATCGAGGAGGTTATGTATGAAAGAAAAAAATTTTTTTGCAGATCTGGTATTTGCCTGCAATGTCTGGCTGCGTTTTATCCCCATTAAGCAGGTTCTCTATGCTATAAAAAATCGGGGCTTGTATTAAAGGCATGCAGGCATAAGGAGCTCTCGATGCTTATCTACACTTATTAAGAGTTACTCAGTAAACACTTGACAAGCATTAAGGGTGGCTTGCTAATAATACAGTATTGAGTGAGGGGAAAATAGACAAAACCCCGGTGTATTAATGAAAAGCAATTTATGAATAGTCATTTTGTTTAAAACGCATGAAATGTACAAAAATGACTAAATATATTTAGGTAAAGTGCTGAAACCCCTCGATTATAGCTATATCATACCTTGTACATATGACTCTACTAATGTTTCAAAGGAAGCCTTTACTGAGACCAATATAGATTGCACATGAGTCCTTTCCTGGCTAGATTGTGTAAGAGAACATTAGGAAAATAAATATTTATCTATCCCTTATTTTCAGTATATCAGGGGTCATTAGAATAATCGCCTAACCTGGTTTCCAGTGTTGCCCCCTCTAGGCTCTTTTTTTTCTCTAATAGAGACGGAACACGCTTTGTTACAAATGCTGAATTCAAATATGAAAAGAAAACAGATAAAGGGTTTTAATGTGGTTGAATTTCAGTAAAATCATGAGTTTCCAAGAAGCACAGCTCATGTAATATGTTTTTCTTCACAATACTAGGAGGACCTGTACCTAAAGACATTTATCAAAGAATTAAAAAGCTAGAGGACAGAATCTTGGAGTTGGAGGGCATTTCCCCTGAGTATTTCCAATCTGTGGTAAGTTAGTGAATCGGGGAGTTCAGAGTAATTGCTTTTATATGTACTGCTATTTTCTTCTATCTGATTTGTCTGTATCTTTATATCAGTAAACTATGAGAACAAGGATTTATCATTTATGCCCATCCCAGCATATGATCCCAGAAAAATACAGATGAACTTCCGCTCTGCTGGTTGGAGTTCTATGTAGGGAGTTTAATGAGGCAGGGAAGCTTCCCTACCTCCTGGTCCTGCTCCACAGAGTTATGTATGTGAGCTGGGCAGCTTGATCCCAGTTTACATATGGACAGCAGAGGAAATATCCGCCCACGAGAGGCTCTTCTCTCTGGCCATGTATGTGAGTTGCGCAGCTTGAGCTGAGTTTGCATACCCAGTAGAGGTATGCAAACCCCGTGGGCAGCTCTTCTCTCTACTGTGTGAGCTGGGCTTGAACTGCCCTCTGACAGCTTCTCTGGCTTGGCTAAGCTCAATGCTCAATATAAGACCCACACACCCCCCCTGATTTTTTTTCGGGGGTGGCTAAAGTGCATCTTATCATGCAAAATATATGGTACTTGCATCTTAATATATCTCACCCCATTGACTGGTTCGATCAATGATCTAATAGATCGTATTCACAACACATGTCGGTGGTTTTAATGTTGTGGCATAGTACACCTTTTGCTTTTTTTGTACTATGAATTCAGGGGGGTGGGGGGGGGGGGGGGGGGGGGGGGTCTGGGGGTTCGCATTCACTACACTGGATGTCAGAGTCTTTCTCCCAATCCAATTGCACTAAAATAGGGCTTATCAGCAGCCACTCAACATCACAGTCCTTCCCGGGAAAACAATAACTAAAAGGTTTCTTAGGGTATGTTTCAACGGCGCTATCGGCTCGCCCTGCGCTAAGCAGATTCCTTGGCGGGAAGACACATTATCCACATTACCTGTCTGCAGCAGCGGCTGTTCTCATGGCGTTCTGCCTATCCGCTGGCTGGAGATTTACATACTGCACTATGTTGACCTTGAGAACAGCCACTGCTGCAGACAGGTAATGTGAATTGGCTCCTTTGGGTCCCCGCCGAAGGAATGCGCTTGGTGAAAGGGGGACCTGACGGAGCGACATGGGAACATAGCGACATGGGGACATAGCCTCACAGTTCCTTTGACCTTTCTTGGAATATTTCTCCCAGAAACCAGTCCTTTCACTGAGGGAAACTGTTTGGCTTTATTTAAGCAACACAACAACAAAGCAACCACCCCAATGATTAGGCTGGATTAATTGCAGCAGCCAGCCACAGCCTATAGATACTAAGTGGCTGAAATAGTAGGCCCCTAAAACTTTCTACCAATCCCACAATCCAGACTTCAGTAACCTAAAGAAATTGCAGACTTTTTCCATCAAGCACCCCAGGAGTGGTTCTAAAGGGAGCACAGCCCAAAAATGGGTGACACATAAACACCATAAAGTAACCATCCCTGGCATCCTGTACAGTACGTATTGTCTGTATTCTATACACTTACCATATAAAAATATTTAGATAAAATGTAAGTATTCCATATGCATATTATGTAGTGTTTTATCCTTCCAGCAGGTATCTATTTGTGATCCTTCTATTATGTGTTTAAAAAAATGATCAAGCCAACATTACAATCAGCTGATCCAAAGTGTTAGACATAGGTGTCTGACCTTGAGCTATTTTTGATGTTCTGGCGCTATTGGCTAGCCAAAAGCACTCTTGGAATCCTTTATTGTACAGCGTTTGTAAAAATACTTTATCAGGATGATATGCATCCTTTGCATCAACACAGTAACCTATACATTACCTTAACTGTTTACATGTATGTATTTTTATTTAAATGTATATTTTAATTCCCCTTAAGTGAGACTCGACTATGTTCTACAAGATTACAGGTCCCCTTTAAGCAATTTTTAATCCCTAAAGCCGCATTCACTTTGAACATTAAATTGCTTTCCTATTACTGTGTGCTGCTGGGACGTGATGTTCCATTCCCTGCTGATGTTTGCAGTCGAGGAAGACACAGTAGACAAGAAATTGTTAGTTGCCGCGCTATGCTATTAGTCTGAGTCCTATAATTTTATACGTTATCCCACTGTAGGAAAACAGGTCTACACATTGAGTAATGGAATTCAGATTTATTCTAATGTGGTTTATGTTGAGAGTATTTCTCTCTGGATGTGTAAGCTGCAGGCAGGGCCATTGTTCATCTTTCCTGACTTTGAAATTGAATGCACTTCACTGGCAAACAACAACTGCTTGGGCTATACATTTTCAGCTCCAAATGTCATCTGTAATTACTGCGGGTATTTTATTTGTGTACCGGTTCAGTACAAACCAGATAAGAATCCTTAATAGATTTCTTTTTATTTCAGGATATGTCAAATAAGCGAAAGAAAGTCCTTCAGTCACAGGTAAGTCTGTTTTTTCTTGTTGGGTTTCTCACCATAGGTAAATAATAAAAAAAAAAAAGTTTGCTAGAGAGATGCTGGAATAGATTTGTAAAGCCAAAATAGTAAAGAACGCCCTATATGCTGGAGCCCCAGAAACTTTTTGCAATAATGGAACCCCTCCCAGCACTGTGATGTCTGTAGCTGGCACCATCTTCCATCATCACCATGTTTAGGCATTAGGGATCTTCCTCCATCTTCCATCATCACCATGTTTGGGCATTAGGGATCTTCCTCCATCTTCATCTTGCTGGGCACCTCAAATAAACTGATGCACAGGAGCAGAAGAGGTGCTTCTCTCTTAGCACGGACTGTTGTTCATGTGCATCTTGTCTGTTACAGTCTTCTGTCAGCACTCGGTACTAAGTGAACTAATCTGTAGGCCACATAGTATACCATACCAATATTACAGTTAAGCATGTGCTTCATGAAGAAGGAAAAGCACTTTCAGTTTCTAATTCTATACCAATGTATTTAGTTACCAATGGTTTGAAACTGCAAGTTAAATGTGAACCTTTGTGTATTCATACTGAATTATCTCACCCTGTGTCCTTAAAGAATTATTTAACCCTCATGTAAATTATAACTGTTTCATCTGTCAAGCAATACTTTACCTACGCTTGGGGTTAATTTGCAGACCTTACAAACTCACCCCAAGCTACACTCTGGGATACTCGTCTAGCCCGTGGCAATGGAGAGCATCGACGGACCCACTGATCATTTCTGTGTCCCGCTCGGAAGAGGCGGGGGCATGGCGCTATTGACCTCCATGTTATGGAGGCGACACCGGTTTTTCAGCACATTCCCAGCATCATTGATGACGCCGGGGATATGAAGAGGGAATGAGGGAGAGTGAAGAATGTGAAACTACGATTTCCACAGATTTTTTCCAAGCGTGGCACGGGGAATAACCCAAATTGCTTACCCTGAGCCATACTCAGGATTGCTTACCAACATCCTGCAGCGTTCTTGTCCTGCAAGGTTTTTAAAGTTTCCACCTCCCAGCGATGTTAATAATGACAACTGGAAGGTTGTCCCTAGTCCAATTTCCCTCCCCGAGTCACTGGGGGGGGAAATTGGAAGTCCAGAGCAGGTGGGAAGTATTTTCGGTACTGCTTTTGGACACAATACTATTCCTATAGTGAAACATGGTGGTGGCAGCTGTGGTTATTCACCCTATAAGCATCGGAGAGAAATTCATTTTCAAACCTTGCTGAAATCTTGGTTACAACATTTTTCTCCAAGAAGAATATTAGTGGTCCCCTGATACAACTATTAAATTTTTCTAAACAAGCTAAAGCCCCCCATACACGTTCCGATTATTCTCCCGACCGATTTTTCGTCCGATCCTGTCACCCGATTTTCACCTAAAATGTTATGGTTGGTCGGTCGGCTGGCACGAAAAATCGGAATTCGAATTATCACCGATCCATCAGCCCGACCCTATTTATTAACAGCAGATCGACCAAAAATTTACAGACAGGTCCGAAGCAGTCCCGATCGATTTTTTGGCCGATTTTGAGAAATCTGGATCGGTCGGGTACATAATTCCGAATCCGATTAATCTCCCGATCGATTAATCTCCCGACCCGATCGGTCGGTCGGGCAAAATTCGTACGAAAAATCGGAACGTGTATGGGGGGCTTAACAGAGTGTGTGAGCCTCCTAATTAAAAGATGCCACATCCGAACAATAATACACTGACATACACAATTATAAGTTCCACTCCCTGGGTTTAAGGGATTGTGGGCAGCAAAGTGATTTTTAAGGCATTTCACACAAGGTGTAATCAAAACAGAGGTATTCATTAACCACAAATCAAAATGTTCAACATATGGGATAGTCCCGACAAAATTAACATTGCATACTTATTTGTACAGTATCCAAAATTCAATGAGTTTCATGTAAATTGTCCTCGCATACACATGCTTCAGGCTACCATCAGTTATTCAGTCAAAAATATGGGTAATATATTCATTTATGAGGTGAGGGGTAACTGTACCTTTTGAAACCATCATTGTTTTTTAATGCAATAGATAGGCGCACTTGGATTGGACCAATGGGGGTAAAAGCAAGGTACCCCTTAAATGTACCGAATTTTTTGCCTTATAAGACGCACCGACACATAAGACGCACCCAGTTTTTGGGGCAGAAAATCCAGAAAAAAAGATTTAATAACATTTAAGATTTAATTACAGTTTTCACATCAATTGGGATAATGCAATGAATTTAATGTATGCAATATCCAATTTAGCCAGTAGCAGTACACTGTTGACTGAACACACGTGACACTACACTGATCTGAGGAGGAGGAGGGAGGGGGAGAGGAGAGCTGTGGGCTGTGTTCAGCTCTTTCTCCTCTGCCGATGTCACAGTCTCCCGATGTCACCGATTCTCAGCAGGAACATTGGGTGCTGTAGATAGCTGGCGGACCCGATCTGAGCTATCCACAGCACCCAATGTTCCTGCTGCAGGAACATCGAGTGCTGTGGTTAGGTAAGAGGATCGGGTCCGCTGGCAGATAGACAGTTCAGATGGGAGAGCCGAACATCGGCTCTTCCATCTGAACTGGCAGCTCCCCTCCGTTGGGAGAGCTGGCGGGAAGCCAATGTGCGACCACCGGCGGTGTTTAGCATATAAGACGCAGGCACTTTTTTGCCCCCAATTTTGGGGGTGAAAAAGTGCGTTATATATGCTGAAAAATACAGCATGTAATTTTTATATATCAGTATTCCAGCCAGGGTTCCCTTTTTAATACCAGAGACAGACTGATTTTAAATGGGTTTTCTTTAAATTCATTAAATCCAGTTAACAACTTTCATGTATTTGTTGGAATGTGTGTTAATATACATATCTAATAGTTGTGTATTAAAACATATGTTCTTCTTCTTTTTTTTACATTACAGAGATACTCTTTGGCAGAGCTTGACCAAAAGATGAATTCTCTCAGACAGTCCCTTCTACAGAAAAGCAAAAGAGGAATCTCTTGATGGGAACAAGCACTGTTGAATCACCTTTTAATATTTGAGTTGTGCCAGAAACCATGGTGTCACTCTATATATGTGTGGCTGTGTATGGTTGTATGTATGTAATAGGGCAGTCACATACTTTAAGTTGAAGTGTTTTCATTTACTTTTGCTCAGCCCTGGACACACTACAAGCATGAATTTCTCTCCATGACTAAAGGTAGCCAGTCATACATGGTTTGATATTTCTGTTGCATTTGCCAAAAAATCAACCTTCTTGTATTGATTGAACAGGAATCGATTCCTGCCCACCTGGTTCGATCAACAGAAAGTGATCATTATCGAACAGGACATCAATCAAAAAGTTGATTCACTTTTAGTTGATCGTTAACATTTTACATGTCGTTTTTTGCTTTCCAGGCGCCCTCTTGTGGCAGAAAGTGTTAATGACTCTTTAAAGTAAAAGAATACATCGTTTCGCAAAATAATCAATCCGGCTACCTTAAGGGGTTGCCGGGATGCACAGATATGAGATGCTCCAGCCTAGGTGCCCAACCTGCGGCCCCTTGGGCGTTGTTTAGCGGCCCCCCTTGGTCCTCCACATGTTGCCCCCAAAACATAACTGTTAATGCTAGGGCATAGCAACTCACCTGTGAAGTGGTCACACGCTGAACTAGGTTTCCTAATCGTTTGGCGGTCCTACATCAGTAAAATTGTCAATGTTGATCAGGGAAACCAGGTCTAGATATGAGTGCTGCACCCAGGGGCAGGAGGGGGGGTGGGTGCTGTCATGTTTTGACTGCCTGCCGGGATCTGGTCCACCGCCTGCTGAGATATGTAGATGGGGTGAGGGTGTGGATCGATGTTATGTGTGGTCCTTTAGTGATGCCGAGGGCCGCACTTGTGGCCCTACATATCAACTCAGTTGCCCGCCACTGTGCTACAGAATATAGCAGAAGACTTGGGACTCAGGACTGTACCGTTCACAAGGGGCGGGAGTGGGAAAGCCATAGACTTTGGTGCAGCTGTCACACTGACATGTTGAAGATAAGAGTCCTTTAGCCCTTATATCCAAAAAAAAGTCACTGTTGGAAAGTTTAGTGCCCCCCTTCCTCCTGGAGTGAAATGGTGCCTCCCAGTGATCTGCATGTCCCTTATAATTCAAATACTGGCTGCATCCTTGGTTGTCGTATGTCCTGGATATGTATCATTATAAATGTATGTATTTTCTGTAAATACAGCTATAGAGACAATGTGTTTATAAATGTGCCCTATACCTGCAAGGTTATATATAAAATGTCTGTTTTTTTTTTTTCAAATTTGGTATTTTGTCCTTTATGTCTACTAAAGCATAATCATTCAATGGTATCATTGGCATCACTAGTAACACCAGCGTGGCTTCGATTTCATCACTAGTCAGTAGGGTTTGTTTGAAATCATAGTTTTCTACATAACGACTAATTCTTGCCGGTATAGCTTTAATATGCAAGTAGATGATTTTTTTTAAAAAAGATCTTTTTATTAGTTTTTGCAAAGTTTTAGTACAGAAAAAAAAGGGTACATAAAATGCAAGCGGTAAAAATACCCCACCACAATAAAAAGAAGAGAAAAAAACACACACAGTTGTCCCAAAGCACCACTGTCTCTCTTTCTTTGTAGTCCGCTTTGGTACAGAGAATAGTAAGAAATATAAATTCATTCGGTCATAACAAAAACGTTGGAGAATAAGAGCGTAAAGTAGGGTACATATTCACAATGACATACATCCAGCAAATAACAGTAAGCAGGCCATCACGGTCACCCCGCCCCCACCGGTGAGGGAGGCACAGTGTGATTGGATTTCATCCACGCCCCCCATAATTTGTCAAACTTTTTTAGGATGCCCCTGTTGCTCATAGGTAAGTTTGTACAATGGAACACTCTTGGTAACCAGTGCGAGCCATTCCCCCAAGGACGGAGGGGTTTGCCTCTTCCAGGTCACCAGAATAAATTTTTTCGCGGAAAAAAGAAAATACGCAGAGAGGATAATGGTAATTCTGCAAGTAACCCGAGCATGCATATTTTGGGGTCAGAAATAAGCGGGAACTTCATATGATCGTGTAAATGTTGAATAATGCCCGCTGAATAGGCCTGAATGGGCTGGCAAAACCAGAAGCATGCATGTTGTCACCCTTCAGGGAGCAGCCGCGACACTGGGGGGGAGTCCAAAAGACCCAAAGCATGGAGCTTCAGGAGAGTGTAGTAGATTAGAAAACTTAAGCTGGATCACTCTATCCCTAGATGATATTAGAGAGGTCGTATATGATTCCTCAAATTCCTCCCAATCGTCAGTTTGCAGAGTAGGAAGTACCGTAGACCACCTGGCCTGGGCTGCCATATATTTATCCATGGACATGGAGGTTAAATGGGAATAGTATCTGGACACCAGCCCAACACCGTCTTTCTACTGCAGCACAGTCTCCAGTTTGGGGGAGCACAACAGTACCACGCCCCTACCCCACCGGGCCTGCGCATCGTGGCGTAATTGTAAATATTGAAACGGAGCGTTGGGGCACAGCAAATTCCTCCTGTAATTGCGCGAAGGATTTAAAGACCCCATCAGCGTACAATTGACCCACCGTCTCAATCCCCCGAGCAGTCCAGAGCAGAGTGGAGGGATGATCATACAATTCAGGGATATTAGCGTTAAACCATAAGGGACACGGGGGGAATACCGCCAGTCCTCATTACCACACAATTTAGTGAGACGTCTAAAAATCGAGAGCGTGGAACGGAGAAGTGACACGTCAGGTCCCGCCAGGGGAATCCCTCTGTACAATAGTTGGCTGGGTGAGCCGAACGATTGGACCAGGGAGGCCTCCAGGGCATAACAGGCGTTCTGGTCAGAGAGGTGTAGCCAGTCATACAGAGTAACCATTTGTGATGCTAGATAGTAGGAGTAAAAATCAGGGAAGGCCAAACCAGCATATTCCTTAGGCAGGGTCAGAGTTGCCCTTGCTATCCGGGGTTGTTTTCCATGCCAGAGGAATGTAGAGCACACAGCGTTCAGTATCTTAAACTTAGCTTTAAGAATTAATAGGGGGATGTTAGAAAAAATATACAGAAACTTTGGTAAGTAAATAATTTTAACCAAGTTCGCCCGTCCCATCAAATCCAGAGGGAGGTCCTCCCACACTTTCAGTTGGGCTGTGAAACGTGTAATCAGGGGATCTAGGTTAAGCGCATTATATTCTGAGATGGGAAGCTGCACCTGCACCCCCAAGATATTTAAACCAGGATACAATCAGGATGGGGGAGATCCGAGCTAATTGATCGACGTCCGTGAGGTCCACCTGTAGCAGGGCTGATTTCTCCCAATTAACCTTAAAGCCAGAGAAGTGGCCAAAGCGTTGAATCAGGGAAAACAGTGGTGATAAAGAGTCATGGACTGATAGATGAAGATCTTTATAATAACTTTTCATATAGTTTTTTATCCCCAGTTTAGGTTAATCATATATGTATGGACAACTTTTCTTTTGTACTTAGGAAGGAGAAAAATAATCATAACTTAATAATAACAATTTAAATAGATTTAAATTGAATGCCCCTCCCTCCTCACAGTTAAGGCCCCCATACACGTGTCGGATTCGCACCGGATTCCGGCACGATCGATTCCGGCACGATCGATTCCGGGCGCGTGCACGCGTAACGATCGTGCCGGAATCGCATGCAGCCCACCTTGTCCGATCGTTCAGGTCCGATCGTTCAGGGGCTCAGAATCGGATCCGACGGAGAACCAACATGTTGGTCTTTCTCATCCGATTCTGCCCGGATCAGGGGGAGTTTCCATTTGTGAGGTGGAATCGGAGGTGGAATCGCACGCGGAATCGTGCCGGAATCCGCTCGGACAAGGTGGTATGCTGCGATGGATACTCTTAATTGGCCGATTGATCACACCTGCGATTCCCGGCAGAATCGCCGGAATCGATCGGATGATGAATCGATTGGACATGGAATCCGACACGTGTATGGCTAGCTTTAGTTTCACTCTCTTCTTGTGCAGATCTATTCCACTCTAAACAATCAGAAAAATATTGTTTCTATTCACTGAACTTCTGTATTCATAGGTTTGTAGAACAATAGGATTAAGGTCTTTTTCTCAACTCTGTTCAACATTTTTGCTGAATGGTGAATAGCTTCATGGAATTTCTTTTCCAACAAAAATAACCATATACAGCCTTATTCTACATAATTAAAAAACGAGTCTTTTTTTTCACGATGGAATAACCTTTGGATGGTAATATATTTTCCCCAAAAAGCATTTTATTTAAAAAAAAAAAATCTGATTTTTTTTTTTATGTTTTCAGAAAAATCATTGATTTTTATCCACCCAGACACCAACACTCACTGACATACCTAACAAATGACTTGCTAACCTAAACTTTCACCGTTAATAGAAATGTAGACTGTAATTTACAGACTAATAATTGTTGAAATATGACAGACTACTTACCCTATAGGTTGTGAAAATAGGGATAGTAAGTTCTATTGACACCATTCCTGGCCTAGGTTGACAGTCTGTCCCTTTTATACTTAGTACAATGGGTCAGCTATTATTGAGGTATGACAACTATTTTACTGGAAAACTTGTGTGATAAAGATAATTGAGAGAAATGATATCCAATGCAGCAATCGTATCCCAGGGCTAGTAAGCTCGGTACATTTGTGACTTTATGTTACAATACATTTTGTTCAGTTTTCAAAATAAAGAATACAATAGTGATGAGCAGCATAGGCAATATTCGAATTCGTGATATTTTGCGAATAATTCTACTAATATTCGATTCTATATTCGGAAATTCGATGTTCAATACCATGTATTGCGAAAATCATATTCGCATCGCGAAAATCTTTAAAATGAATGGTCACATGCTATGTTTATTTTCACAATGCGAATATTATTTTCGCAATACATGGCCATATTGTGAATATTCGGAATTGAGAATATTCGCCGAGATATTCGAGATATTGGCGAATTCTCGAATTGCCGATATTCGCGAAAAATATTCGGCATTCGAATATTCGAGCTCAACACTAGAATACAAGGCAAAATGTAAACAGCCATGGGCCAATGAACAGAAGCACACAGATATGTGGTCAAAACAACTCAAATTCAGGGTACAGTAAAAACAAGAATCCAAATTGAGAACCATGGTGATCAAACGTTAAGGAATTTGGGATGGCTGTCAGTAAGGATGGCAGTGAGCTTTTCATTAATCATGCATATGATGTGTTGCTTTACATTCAGGAAACTAAGGGAAGGCTGTCGCCAAGCCCTGTCAACCACTTGTCGAGAAGCCATGAAAAAAAATGTGGAGGAGGGTACCTTGAGCAGGGTAGCCCTATAAGCAATTCGGGGAGACAGCAGGCACAAATCTGGACAGTTTATCATAGGAGTTCTCGACTGCTAGAACATTTAAAGAGCAAGGTCGGGACTAGATCTTCTTCCCATTTCTGCATGTATTGGAGCTTAGCTGGTGTCTGGAGGGAGGTAAAGGTGCAGTAGAGGGAGATAAGGCCAGGAGACATTGGAGAATGCAAGCAGCGGTACTCAAATTCTGAGAGTGGAGAGGAAGAGGTGCGAGACAGAAGGTAGGAGAGGACGTGATGAATTTGACGGTACCAAAAAGATCCAGAGGATATCAAGCAGTGGAGTTGCTTAAGATGAGAGAAGGGGGTGATACCATGAATAGAGTAAAAATTGTGAGTGTATTGTAAAAGAGACATAGGCCAGACCTTAAAGGCCTGGGGCGAATAAGGGATGAAACCAGACTCCATTGAGAGGAAGATGGGGCGTGAGGAGTCGGTACTTCAGCTTAACAGAGGCGCAGAGAAGGAGCCAGAGTGGGGTCCAAGATAGGAGGACAATGGGTAGAGGGAACCCAGAGCAGATTATATATGGGAAGAGGGGGCAATATTCACTATATCACAGTACCCCCATAGGGGTAATTCCTTGGAGGAGGTAAGTCGGACTGAAAGATAATATTTATGAAGGTTGTGTACACCTAGACCACTGAAACGTTTATGGTGGTAGAGGATTTTGGCCCAAATTCTAGGCCAAGTAGTCCTCCAGACAAAGTGGATAGCAATATGGAAGAGATTCAGGAGTTTATGAAGGTATGTCATCTTAAGGGCGCTGATATGGCCGAACCACAAGAGCAAGGACCAACTTATTTATGATTTTATATATCACCCATAGTGGTATATAAACCAGGGTAAGTACTGTAAATTCTTGCACTCTCCAAAACAGAGACCACATTGGCTTTTTCAGAAGTAATGCTACATTCCTAGATGAACAAGATCGGTTCATCCAGGAGATGATTGGTTTTGGCTATATAAACATCTGTGGGGTTATTTACAATCTATAGAGGAGGACTGATGGTAGGTAAGTGAGCAGGGAATTTAGAAAGGCCAGGAGACATTAAGAAAATGAATGAATAATGATGTGCTTCTCCTTTTAATGTGCAGAAAGAAATGTATAAACAAAGTATTTTATTTTCTATTTTTTTTAAATCCTCATTATAAACTGAGACTTAATTAAGGATCTTACAATGTGTTATGTGAATGTTGGCCTGACATAAGTCCAGCACTGGCCCTGGCCTAGGTGGGGGGAATACATTTAAAGAACAGGAGGGGATGTGCTTCCTGAGTCATTTAGCTGTATGTTCCATAGATCTTTATACTAAATTCTAGTACAGATGTAGGCAAACTGTAGCCCACGGGCCATATCCGGCCCATTTAGTCTTAATCCGGCCCTTTGTTACCTGGTGTCAAGACACTGGCTCGCCTCCGCTCCTTCCCTGCAATAAGTAAAGATAATGCCTAGAGGCATTTAAATTGGTACAGAGCATTTATGAATCATCACTTGCACGGCTCCAAGACTTCTCTAGGGCCGCTCCTACTCTCTGGAACTCCCTCCCTCGCCCCATCAGACTTGCTCCTACCTTTGCAACCTTAAAAAAAGCTCTAAAAACCCACCTCTTCAGCCTCTCCTACCCATCTTCTTAACATCACCACCATGCCAGTTCCCATCCCCCCCCCACCTTTTGTATACCTTGTTCCCCAACCTATTAGATTGTAAGCCCGTCCGGGCAGGGTCCTCTACTCCTCCTGTGTCATTACCTGTACCCATGTGTTATACTGTGTTGTATCTCCTCTCTAATGTATTGTACAGCGCTGCGTAATATGCTGGCGCTATATAAATAAATGTTAATAATAATAATAATGTAATCTGTTTACATTTTCCAGGCTGGGAGGACTTGGGACTGGGCGGCTCTTACAGATTCTTTGTCCGGACCCTGTGTCAAATCTAGTGAAAGATCAGGACTAAAATAACAATTTAAAACTTCAGCGTGTGAGCTGTGCTATCGCCATCTGCTGGCTGTGATTTGGTCCAAAAAAAACTTTCAATGGAAGATTTTTTATATTTGCCTGAAAAGAGGTAAACGATCAAAGCGTATATTTTCTTAAGGTAGCCATACACGCTACAATCCCAGCAAGATATAGCGGCCAAGTGCAGCGTGATGACACAAGCGCTCGGTTATTGAACAGAGAAACGATGGGCACCACTTTGCGCAATTGGTTTTGATATTTTGGATCCGTGGGTCCCCATCCAAAGTAATGGCAATTGACCAGGGATAAAGTAAAATATACTGTTTTAGAACACTGTTAATTGATTAAAGACGCCATGAAATACTACTAATACAGCTGTTTTTTGAAGAAACCTAGATACCAATGTGCATAGTACATCAAAGCTACAGGATAGGGTGTCCAGATATACTAGTTCTTCCGAGATCAAGGGGAGATCATTTTAATTGTTAACGGAGGTCTTTCATCACAATCTCCTCCAACTTTTCACTGTCGCCCTCAATTATTCGTGTGTATTGTTACAATATTGATGTCCTTGTAAAGCCAACCATACACGTTTGAATTGCGACCAGATTTTTTGGCCAATCAACCACACGTGATGACGTAATCATGCGCGGTAAAAAAAAAATCAGGCCTCATTCAGCCGGGCACCCTTTGTGTGCAGCACTGTCCGTTGGGTCTCCCTAGCTGCTCGTGCCACCGTCAGGGCCTGAGCAGTTAGGGGGACACGGCCATGAGCAGAGGCTGCCAGGTCACTTGCAGTCTCTGCTCACTGTAACAGCACAAAGGAAAAGGGAGGA
>CM070043.1:6230609-6256017 GCA_036250615.1 Ptychadena robeensis
CAATGTTAAAAGATAGGGGGCGGATCGAACTCGCCATATGTTCGCGAACATGGGCGGACGGGAACATGCAATTCGCCGCGGATAGTTCTCTGGCGAACAGTTCGTGCCATCACTAGTGGTGGGACACCATAGATGCGCTTTTAGAGGAAGCCCTAGCAAGTAATTGAATTGCATGTAACAAAGTACAGTACTGTAAATGTTAAAAGATAAATTACTCACATTAAAAGACAATGGGCTGCCATCCAAAACACACCCCATTGATTCTAAAGAACCTTATAGCATCTGTAGCCAGGAAGTGATATCATCCCTAACCAGGAAGTGACGTCATCCTGTTAGCCACATGGCTGAAGACATATGGCCTTGAAGGAGATCACTCCTTGCTAAGCCCGGACTGTACCTCCCTTAACCGCTCTAGCATTTGGGACGGGACCATCTCATCCAGCGCTGCTACTCTTACTATAGCACTGGACGAGATGGTGCCGTCCAGTGGACATCGGGAAAACGACAGTGCATACTTACTGTTTTGCGCTGTCCTCCCTGTCGGGGAGGCGGCGGGAAATTTGAAAATAAATTGCACGAAAGCAGTTTTCTATGTAGAAGACTGATTTCAATGTGCTGCTATGTGCTAAATCTCGCCAAAATAAAGTCTCTGGTGCCCCAGATGTGCCCATTTGCAGTATACTCTCTCTTCCCTGGTGTGATTTTACCATATCCATCACACCAGGTTAGAGAGGGTTAACTGCAAATGTGCACATCTGGGGCACCAGAGACTTTATTTGGACGAGATTTAGTACGTAGCAGCATAGCTTTTTGCCCTGATTTTTGTGTTTTCTCATTAATTTTATTTAAAAAAAAATTAATTTTACATAATTGGTTGTTTCAAACATTATTATATTCAGGATGTCTATTAGACCCTTGTACGGACATATTTTGGGAAGTTACAGGCCTACAACATAAAGAAAAATTTACCATTGAAGTCTATGGTGCACTTTTGGTACAGAAATCTGGACCTCAGCAGTGCGCTAGGGAGGTTTATGTGAGTATTTTTTATTTCATCATTTACAGTACTTTACTCTGTTGCAATAGGTTTTGAGCCTTGTGTCTTTATTACTATTTGTTTGTTACAGGGGGCCACACTTCCTCTCCATATTGGGAGCTGCACACTTACCCACAACCTAATCACCCACCCCTCAAACTGACCCATTTTTACTCTGTGATCTTTGCTCGGCTCTATACTGAGGGCCCTTCTGGCCACTGACATCACTTCTACTACACTTTTACTGCTGTGTAACCACCGCTAACAGTTGTGAGCAACTATTTATTACCTTTTCTTAGATTGTGTATGCTTTGCTGGTTGTTCTGAACAGAACCCAAATCTATGCCTATGATCAGGATCCTCTCCAGAAACATATGCCTGCTAGTTTTAAGAATCTTGTATCTCATTCTGATGAAGTGACAGACGAGTCACGAAATGCGTTTTTATGAGCAACCAAGCGTTGATGTGTTTTTACTCTTTACCAATAAATGAGCATTTTGTTTGGACGGGTGCCTCCATCTGAGCCTTTTCTGTAAAGTGGGACCAAAAAAACCCTTACCAAATTTGCAAAACCGGACGGGAAGGACAAAGCTGCCTAGACCACCGGTCTCCCATAGGCTACACGATTTGCGACCTTGAACTAGAGGAGTGGGGTCAGGGTACGACAATTCTCGCCACACGCCATTTTCCTGCAAGCGGTTGTTGTGATAACAATATCCGGGGGTGAGTTAGAAACCAACAACCCATCAAGTAAGTGATTGATCACATGTTAATTTTTAATTACCTAATTTTTCGGACCATAAGACGCACTTTTTCACCCCCAAAATTGGGGTCAAAAAGTGCCTGCGTCTTATGGTCGGGATGCGCGACCCCCGTTGCCGCTGGTGGCTTCCCACCAGCTCTCCCGGCACATAGATTAGCCGGGGAGCTGGAGAAGCTGTAAGATGCCGGCCAATGTCCGGCTCTCCCATCTGAACTGTAATTGCCTATGCCAGCCCTGAACTGGCATAGGCAATGAAGAGAGAGTTATAGATGAACTTGCAACTATACCTCTCTCCTGTCCGTGGGAACTGCAATCACTCTGCAGGCCCGCGGACACAGAAACAGCAACATCGGCAGAGACTGAGAGGAGAGCAGAAGACAGCCCGTCCCCCCCTTCCTCCTGCAGATCAGTGTGAAGTATGACGTGTTCTGCTGAGAGTGTACTGCTGCTAGTGACACCTACTGGCTGAATTGAATATTGCATCCATTAAATTCATTGCATTAACCCAATTGATGTGAAAACTTATCAAATCTTTTTTTTTCTGGTTTTCCTCCCCTAAAAACTGGGTGCGTCTTATAGTCCAAAAATATGGTAGTTACTGTTCCGCTCCTCAATTGGTTCTGACCTGCGCTTTCCCCATTCTATCTCTTTTCTTTCTCGCAGACTCACATTTTTTGTGGGTGAACCCCACACAGCTCCTTACCAGATATGTACTTAGAGACTAGTGTTGAGCTTGAATATTCGAATTGTATGGGCATGCATTGCGAATTTATATTTCACATGTGACCATTTATTTTGAAGGTAGATTTGATGTGATTATAATTGCAAATATCAAATCAAACATTAGAATTATTGGGATTTATATCTGAATATATAATATATATAATATATGAATATTGCCTATGCTGCGCATCACTATTAGAGACCTTAATGCACGTGTACTATAGCCCCTGCTGTACAACAGCATGAATGCTAATGTGTTAGGCAATGCTTTTTTCCTCTCACTTGTACATTGTAAGAACTCGGATAAAAATAAGTGTGCATTAGCATGAGTAAATGTGTAGCTGGCCCTTCAAACTTCTGGTCTCATCTTTAATGCAATATGCTCTATTGTCAAGTCACGGAATATAGTAAATAGTAACATTTTGCAGCACAAAGGTGTACTGAAAAGCACAACAGATGGCTTAGACTACTTCTAGCCTGACACAACATATGGTTAATGTGCCCATTTACTGACAGGGCAGAGGCTAGAGCTGTATTGTGGTATAAAGATACTGCGGATAAAGTACAGAGGAGGGGAAAAGAGACCCCCAATCTCAAAACGGGCTCAGCTCACCAGAAGGATGCACCTCGGAGTTCCGGATAAAATTTTTAACATTTTCTATAGTGTGGGGTGAGACTGAAACTCTTGCCTGTGTTTTTTTTATACTACTGGCAAAAATTCTGACGTGTGCATAGGGCGCCCTCCCTCGCACGCATTTCCGGTGCCCCCCGAAAGTCTAGAAACGTCACTGATTGTAGCCTTCCAATGAGGTTTTATTTCTTCCTGCGAGAGCCAGACAGGGGTTCTATTCCTTTCCCACCCAAAACTCAAATAATGTTGTTGAGCAGGAAAGTAAAGCCCTTATCTCGTTAGGTCAGTAAAACAACCAAGTTATATCATCTGCTAATAAAGGCATGCTATTTATATATTTATCAGTGCAATAATTTCTTCTATGTGTAAACCCCAAATATAGCCCCTCCCATCACAAAAGTCCCAACAGTAGGAAATAAAAAAGGAAGCAAAGGGTTCAACCAAGAATGAACAAAAAGAGTTAAACTACAGTTTGATTGGCCCTATTCTCAGCCCTACTACACATTTTAATTTACTAAGATATTGCTGCTCTGTACCCCCTTTTATACCAAGGGAGGCAAATCCATCTACAAGCCTCCCTTTGACCCCCATAAGCTTACTGTGTTTAGTTTATTATGATTTAAAAAAATTCTGTTAATCTTCCCATAGATTGGAATTGCAGGATTCATTCAATGGGAGCAGCAAATCCCCACATTATATTGCTTTTCCTCATCAGTAATCATTATATTGCTGTTCCTCATCAGTGATCATTTTATTGTGAAAATCAGCACTTGCATATGCGAATATTGTGACATTGTCACAGCGACATCTAGTGACAGAATGTGAAATTGCAGCTGCAGAGTAATGACCACTTGAGACAACACTCATAGAAGTAATTCATTGCAAAAATCAGCACTTGTACATGAAAATATTGCAAATGCAGTGCATGGTGCTTTCCACAGAATCTCAAATATTCAAGATTAAGAAATAGCACTGTATTCAAGATCTTTGCAAATTCTGGTGCCGATATTCACAATAAAAATCAACACTATTCCTCAACCAATGGAGTGGCATCCAGCTATAAAGACCATAAGAGAGGTAAGTATCTCCTACTTTAAAGGTAACACATTTGTTTTGAAAGATAGCTTGAAGGTCCTATTGAAGAATATTTTGTTTGTTTGGGCATAGTGGTTTTTGTTTTTTGAAGAGTTATAATGTCTCTCCATGTCTTCCTGTCCTAATGACATCTTTCATATTTCCTCTCATATCTCATTGGCCAGAGGTTATGTCTTTGTATAGGGTAACAAACAAAAATAAAAGATTGAAAGAAATACATGATCCAAATGTATTAACTCACTCCCAGGTACAGCCCACCTGTATGGTACTGTTGGGTTCTATAAATAGTTAAGTAGTTTATTGTGGAATTGACTTTACATTGAACATTATATCATCACCAAAATTGTTGGAGATGTAGGGAAGGGTCGTAGGAACATTGCAAAATAAGTATTGAAAACTAAATTAAGTTCAAACATCGATTCAATAAAGTTCAATTTGAGTTTGAACTTAATTTAGGCAAAAACGACATCTGCTAGAGCAATTTTAAACAAGGACGCAAGGTGCACAACCTAGTGCAACAAAGTAAAGTAGTGTAAATCATAACGTAAAATAAAAGATAAAATACTCACATTAAAGGAGGTAGAGTGCAGGCTTAGCAAGGAGTAATCTCTTCAGGCCATGTGGTTACCAGGATGACGTGATACCTCCTTTAACCTTCTGGGTGTTTAGCCCGAGTTAACTCGGGCTGAAGAAAGTTGCTTAAAATCAGCCCGAGTTAATCGGGCTGCTGTTACCTGCACACCCAGATGGCTTGCAGCCGCAGCCAGAGAACTTCCTGCTCTTCTCCTCCGTGTCCCAGCTGTCTGATCATCAGATGCCGATGATCGTGATTGTGCCGGCGGGTGCGCGATGAGTAATTTTTTTTTTTTTTTTGATCCTTATAGTTTTCTGTCATTCGACATTGATTGAGTGTTTTTTTTTTCGCTCCAATTCAATGTAAAATGAAAAAAACACATTTTTTAAAAAAAAAACATATATTTGCTTATGATGAGTTTTTCTTCATGTGGATTTTGATTGGATTGTTTTTCTGTATGCCAATCCAAAAGTTTCAAAATAAAGGAAAACCGCATAAGAAGTAAATACTTTGGTAAGGGTTTGCGTCCACTGCGTCTTTTTCCCCGCGGTGGACGTAAGTCCCGCAGCAGGAACAAGACGCAGAGAAGGACACTTCCTCACTCAAATGAATGGCACAGTGTCCACTGCACACTATTTGAGTGGTGCATCCGCGGTGATGATATGAAGCTGCGGGATGCCGCGTCTTCATTCAGCACCGCACATTGCCGCCAGAGACACCCTCAATTCACCGGAGATCAATGGAGGTGTCCCAGATCCGGAAAAACAGTGCCCATAACTGCATGCATGAATGCAGTATGATGGCAGTTTTTCTGCATTTTGGCTCAGCTAAATCAATAGGGAGCACCTCCCACAATGCGGCAGGAGCGAGCCTAAGCCACGGCGCAGCAAATGTGCCAGCGTGCGACTTTGTTCCCTGCGCGTTGTAGCAGACCGCCCTGTCAGTCTTGGTTGATATTAAAAAATGAATTCTAGTTTGAGCAGATTTTGTGTTTTATATTTTATTTGATCATTAAAGGATTTTTAAAAAATATTGCGTTAAAACTTATATATTCAGGATGTCTACTAGAACCCGTGTTTTTGGTCAGATTACAGGCCGACACACATTTTTTTTTCAACTGATAAACAGCGTAACGCTTTTGGTACAGAAATCTGGACCTCGGCGAAACGCTCAGGAGGTTAATGTGAGTATTTTATCATTTGCAGTACTTTACTTTGTTGCACTAGGTTGTGCGCCTTGTGTCCTTCTTCCTATTTGTTACAGGGGGTCCCACACTCCCCCTTATTTTGGAAGCTTCACACCTACACGCAACTTAATCACTCACCCCTCATACTGACCCATGTGATCTTTGCCCAGGCTCCATACATGCACAATACTTGTAGGAATACAAGCATTCCTATCAATCCTTCCCTACATTTCCAGCTATTTTGGAGATGATACCTTGTTCAGGGGCTTTGCAATTAAAGTGGACCTACCACCAGAAATTCATAATTGCATCAATGGCACTAAAAGTGCCTATAATATAAGGGAGGAAAGCATGAAGAAAAACCCAAACGCTTACCTGCAACAAGTTATTTAAAAATTTCTCTCTGATGGTGCATGCCGCAGCACTACTGGAAGAGGACTACACTCTGAGTACTTTGCCAAGTAAAGATAGCCATGTATGGCTCAATTTCACTCTGCGGAAAATCTGGTGGGCCCACCTGGTGAGATCGCCCAGAAAATCTCCCACATGTCAGATTGCATTGTGATCATACATGCCGGTAAATTCCTGGCCGATCCCATTACTTTGAATGGCCGGCACACAAAGGGTGGCATCATCCCGCTGCAGTTGATCTCTCATCTATCGAGGCATAATCACTTTGTGTATGGCTACCTTAAGTCCCTAATCTAGGCTCTCCATTGAAATGTACACAGACCTATTTTCCCATAGAAAACTATTATAAAGACCCCCAGTGGCCACTCCTGATAAAAATGACACAGGGGGGATCAGAGGGGGGAATGAAAATGGCACAGGTGACTCAGAGGGGGATTACCATTTTAGTAACCCCTTCTGATCCTCCTGTGTCATTTTGATTGCCCCCTCTGATCCCCCTGTCCAGAGTTACAGTACCGTATCTTCGGGCTGCCTTATGTTCAGGGGATGCCTTATATTCTAGCGTGAGGCAAAAATGTAAGGGTGCCTTATTTTCTGGGAAACAGGGTACATCTCCCATCTGTGACATCACTTCCTGTATTTGGAAGGCAGCAGCCCAGCACTTTCTTGTCCCCAATACCAAAACTGAAACCTGTGATGTCACTTCCTGTCAGTTTTTTTCCTTATACAATAAGGGAAACGGTGAGAGATATGTACTTGAGCCATTTAATTTTCCCAGGTTTTTTGCCCATATGTATAGGTACCTCGGCATTTTTTCGGGTCGCCTTGATGGGATGAAAATTCCCATCCCATCGGTAGGCTTGAAATATTTTTTTAAAACAATAAGAATAACACATAAGTTCCCCTTTCTGTAAACGAAGAAACATCAATACATTTTGTGCTGAGAACAAGGCCATAGAAAGCAGGTCTGCTTAGTTATACCTCCTCCTCGTCTGTGTCTGATCTGCCATTGAACTCCATTGATCTGTTCTCTAATCATTTTCTGTAGGTCGGATTCTACGACTGCAAAGAGAAGCGTCGTTTGTAAGGAAATTGCTAATTGTACAGAGAATAAAACAAAAGCTTGTAAATTATTCTTGGAATGGAGACAAGGCCATATATTCAATCACTGAAGCGCTGCGCATTATGAGCGGTAACAGCCAGGCTTCTTTCAACTCTAATGATAAAAGGATCTTTTCTAAACATTCAATATTTGAGTATTAGTTTCTGAGGTTAATAGAGATAATTTGCTGAAAAGATCTTTTCTTCTTTTTTTTTTACATTGAAAATTAACTAAGCAAAAATGTTAAACTGTCATTAAAATACATCATAATGAGGAATATATATCAAATATTTACTGATGAAATTCATTAAGTAAAAAAATATGTCACATTTGGCAATCACTAGGTTTATCCTGCCACGGTTATTTTTGATGGTACAGCAGCATTTAGGGGAATGTTTCAGGTACCGTACATCAATTAATTTCTGATGATGGCTTTTTAAGGTGCTGAAACTGTGTTACACACAGTTGCAGCTGTAGGAGGTGTAATATAAAAAATCTGCATCTTTCCGAAATAAATAAGCTCAACATGTCGAGCATGCAAGAGGGCGGATAAACTATTGGGTGTGATTTCTGGGATGTTCCACTAGAGATTGGAATTGTCTTCAAATAACCTTCTATGCTGAAGGGCATGGGGGCTGTTAAATTTACAGTTAAAACATGAAAATTCAAAGGATAACCATGGAACTGAATGGAGCAACAACTACTCTGATAAAGGTCTGAATGGAGAATTTGCATCTACTTCGATGAAGGTCCCAGTGGGGAAAAGACAACCACTCTAAAAAGGTCTAAATGGGAGGGGCACCTACTCTTATAAAGGGCACTAATGGGGAATTGGCACCTACTCTGATAAAGGTCGGAATGGGGAAGTGACACCTACTCTGGCAAAGGTCCAATTGAGGAAGAAACACCTACTCTGGTGAAGAAACACCTACTCTGAAGGGCAGGATGCCAGAGGGAGCCTGGATGAGGGCGGGGAGAAACATCAGGTTCCCCATTGGTGGAATGTCAGTCTCTGGGTGAGTGGCTTTCTTCTCTGTCCTGGTCACTCCCTTATATTTTGAATGATGACTTATTTTTGAAAGAAAGGCTTCATGCATTGGGGGGTGTATGGGGGCTTCTTGACCTTTGTATTGGTGTTTTGATGTATTCATATTTTTGTACATTTGTATATATTTATTTTTTAAAAGCATGAATATAATAAAAAATATGGGTTGTAATTTGGTCAAGGGGTTTCCTAAGTTCTCGTGTCCAATCCCATACAATATATATTGGAATTGAAAAAAGAGAGGTTCAAAAAAAAAAAACACAACGCATTATTGGACAGTTCATTAATAAAAATACAGATTCTCATACATATTATCACAAAAGAGAAAAGAGACATTTTATTGTAAAACCAAACATATATATGGGTCTTACACCTTTTTCACATAAAGGGCATTAATAGTAATCAGTGCAAAAAGTTTATACACATGAACAACATTCTCCTACGTTTTTTAACTTTCAAAGTCCAATCACTAATACTGGCCCATGGGGCAAATGCCCACCTTGCCTCCAGCCAGGACCATAGTTGTTACGAGTGAACCCAATTATGTCTTTCATATCCCCAGTATATACTTAAATTTTTTGCTTTACCTAAAACATTCATAATTTTGTACTTCCAAAATGCCTGTAATTATCACAACAGATTCGTATTTAAACTTCCTAGTTTGTGGCTCCTTTTTCTCCTTTTTTTTGTGTTTCTCGGCTATTTTAGAAGCGAGGCCGTTCCGCCTCTTGTTAACCTCTCATTTCCGGCCGTCCTTAACAAATACTGCTAACTGGCTAGCCAGCAGCCGTCAGTGTCTTTATACGGACAAGAAAAAAAACTGTCCATTAAAAATGCCTTGAATTTGTGGTTCAACAGCAATGAACATAGCTAAATCTGACAATTAACAAAAGAAAGAACAGCTTTCTAAATCCCACTGAACATTAGGTACGGATGCCTCTTTTGTTCCGATTCTTGTGGTTTTAAGACTTTGAAAGGGACCACCTGTTGGGATAGCCATTTTGCGATTTTATTAAATGCGGAGAGGGGAGAAAAGGCCACTCTTACCAATCACTCCATATTATTATTCACTTATTATATGGGAAATGCACATTCAGAGATGGCAAGAGAATAATATAGGACCCCCCTCCTTCCTCTGCCCCACAAATGAAGTTTAAAGCTATACATTTCTCTATTAATGCCGCTTCCTGCTGTTTCTGGGCATCTCTCTCCACAAACATTAGGTTGGAAAAATAAAAAGAATAGCAGTCTGATGGGGCGATTAAGACCCGGGGAGTGGTAAAGGTTTTAAAGCTGCAGTTCAAGGAAGTTTCTTTGGAAAATGTCAGCTTAGTCCTTTTGAAAGGCACAAGAAACATGACAATGAGTCCTAGCAAGTGTAACCATTTAAAGTTACATTATCTCCTCTGCATTTCTCTTTTCACCTGTAGTCATATTTGTTTGCACTGAAAAAAATAACGGTTATTTTTAGTCCAAAACTAAATAATTCAGGTAATTTTACAATAAAATAAGAAAAATTTGCTGCACTACTTACCGTATTTTTCACTCAACAATGAGGGGGGGGGGGGGTCGTCTATGTGCATCTTATGGAGGGAATGTCTTGAACCCCGTGGATGAGTGGAGGTCCAATAGTCTAGTCAGCACACTGTGTGTGGCTTTGAGCATGCAATCTGAAAGTTTGCCTTTTACAGCTTCCCCGTACCACACACAGCAAAGGGTTTCTCTCCCTGTGTATGTCATCCATGGGGGAAACTTTTGACAGCTTTCCCGTACCATGCACAGCAGAGGGTTTGTCAGGGCTGCCATCAGAAATCCTGTGGTCCCATACTTGAAGATTATTTGGTCCCCCAAAGCAAAAGTTGTTGAGCGGGAGTTGTTGAGCCAAAAAAGATCCCCTTTCCCTTTGAAGTTGTTGACGGGGAATTGGTATGCTAGCAGCACAGTCTGACAGTGAGCTACCACCTAGAAGCTGGCCACCAGGCCCGGGACAGGAGTCCCCCCCCCCCCAATGGCAGCCCTTTGGTTTGTCCCCACTGTGTATGTCAGCCACAGGGCAGCCTTTCACAGCTTCTCCGTATCACACATGATAGAGGGGTTTTCTCTGTGTCTGTGGGCAGCCTCTGACAGCTTCCCTGCACCACACACAGTGGAGGGTTTGTCTCCACTGTGTATGTCAGCCACCAGCAGCCTCTGACAGCTTCCCCAGACCACACGCACCAGAGGGTTTGTCTCCGTTGTGTATTTCAGCTGTGGGCAGCCTCTGACAGCAGAGGTCTTGTCTCCGCTGTGTATGCCACCACAGACAGCCTCTCTCACACACTGCAGTGTTTGTCTCTGCTTTGTGTGTCACCTGCAGGCAGCCTCTGACAGCTTAGCTGTACACACCTGTATTTACAACTAAGTACAGCTGTATATAGGGCTGCATCTTATCTTGCAGTGTGTCTAATTGACCACAAAATAATGCTGCCCCCTCTACTTTCCAATGTTGCCCCCTCCTTGTGGATGAGTTACTCACGGTTTTATCCAAACCACTTCCTGTGAGCCCAGGGCTACTTGTTATTTGCTGCAGACTCACAGGAAAGGGGCTCAATTGACTTTTTTAAGTGGCAGTACACAAATGCTATTCACAACTTGCCACGGGAGGAAGAACCGGTTGAGGTCCTGTAATGCGACATGACATGGGCCCTACAGTATTCTTGAGGCCAGGAAAAGTCATATTGTAAATGAACTCATGGAGTACAACATGATTATAATGATCAGCTGATTATTTAATGATTCTTTGGCTGTTTCTGCTGATACGGGAGGCAGAAATAAGACATGATCACATGATTCCCATATATTACCATGGATTTGTCCAATCAGCTGCTTCTCCTTAAGTTCTTCAGAGAACTTGCTGTCCCTAATCTGGAACAGGACAGGATGCTTTAGGCCCTTACTCCATAACCTGGAAAGGTGTACTTTTGTAGTCTTAGAAATATCTATATGACTAGACCAACAAGTATATTCTGCAATATTAACGCACATTTAATGTTATATTTTACAGACCATAATGGTTCAATTAAGAGGGTCTGTATCTGTAAGATTTACATAAACATTAAGTTTTATTGGTGAATGGATTATCTATAAACTGTTGATGAGATATTCCATAATCGAGAAAGTATTTAATATTTAAGTTAAGAAGTGTTGTGGCTGCGGCGTGTTGGAATGAGGAAGCACAGATTTTTATCATTCATTATCTATATCTAGGTGGTCGTTATCAATATCATCACCTTTCCCCCCACCATCTGAAGCAATAGCAGAGAGACCATTCACCCTGGGTACAACAGGAGTCTAACCATCTACTCCTTGGGCAGATATTACATAGACTTAGGCCAAACCTGAGGGGTAGGTTAAACTCCCTCAGTGATTAACCATCCAAGTCTCAAACAGGTGGCAATTGGATCCTGCCTCCCATCACCAATACTGCTGAATGTCGTTTGCAATAGGAGCTCGATGTATGATCTAATATAGAAAACAGTTTCCCCCTGAGGAAGCCCATGTGGGCAAATGCTTTGGGTGGAGTGTATCAAGATCATCAACTGAAAACATTGATTGTAAAGACATCTTCTCTTGTTAAACCCATTGGATGGTCCTTTTTGATGGACCAGAATAGGATTAACTGGATATTTTATTTTAATGCTTTTATTGAGATAACTTTTTTGTATATATGATCCTTAAATAAGATAAAGACCTTTTAATAATACTCTGGATAACTACTATTGAATTATGTATGATTAAATGTTTTGTACCTTAAACACCCTACTAGTTGAACTGTGGGGGTGACTGGCCAACACCAGGGTATTTGAAATAGTATTAAATAATTACATTTACACTTAAAGTGCTATATAAACGCATTATGAAAAAAGCCTCAATTGCTAAATTTATTCTAAAGCAGTGGTTCCCAAACTTTCCCTGCAGGGCCCCTCTCTAGGAACATTATTGAGCCACCCCTACCCCTATTCAAACTACACAGGTTCAGATTGAGGGCCATTTCACACTAGCCTTGTTTGCGTTGCAGTATCATACATAGAGAAACACACAACACTCATACAGAGACATTACTCATTCACATAGAGACAAACACACACAGAGACAAAGAGAAACACAGAGACACACACATTACATACACTCTACTTACTGTCTGCAGCTAGTTCCTCAACGGTTGGGTTCCTGCTGTCCCTCCCTAAGTACCCTAGCTGCGCCCCTCCCCCCTGAAATACCTCCATGCCCTCAGTTTGGGAACCACTGTCCTGGTCAATCTGATCTTTCAGTAGTTTCAGTCACTCAGAACAAGGTGTGTGGCAATTCTCTGAACACCTGACAGTTCAGGTCCAGTGCCCTCCAGTGCCAACCTATTGTTTAGAGACAGATATAAAGATATAATTTTATGGTTTACATTTAACCTCATCCAACAATGAGCCAATCAGCTCATGCGCTGACATGCTTCCCAATATCTAAAGTAAATGTGAAATGTATATTGGGATTTCAATAACTTAAATTGAGCAGTCTGCAAAATGAGAAAAATGAAGGAAAGAAACACATAAGGTTTCACCCTACAGGTGTGGTTGTGGATAGATACTAATAACGTCCCTGGCACTGTACAGAGGGCTGATCTTCTCCAATTATTAATAATGTGGAGGTTCACCAGCGAGATCAGCTGGAAAGTAGCAGCAGACAAAGGTGGCCGTCTCTTTCTGCTAAGCACAGAAGAGGCTTCAAGCGTCTGTTTGGACCCCCTGCGTGCCTTTCACTGTGCGAGGCACTGGAAGGTGGCACATGTGGCAGGAAGGGGAGTCAAGGTCATCCTTGGAAGCTGGTGACCTGATGGTTATCTAATCATTCTATGAGCTCTTACAACTCATGGGCAGTGGAAAAAAATTGTAAAGCTCATATGCAAATCATGATGATAAACTCAGTGTATTTTTCCCAGCTAGATGTCCTCAGTCTCATAACCAGCATCAGTCAAGCCACTTCCACTAAGCCCAGCTAGTTCTGGGCCCACCCCAGTCCTGGACCCACTCGACACTTGATTGATTGGCTCCCTGTACTCTTTCTTTCTTTCTTTCTTTCACACAGCCTAGCTGTAGAGGCATTGCATCTGATTAATACAAGGTCAGATACAGGTAATTACACTGTTGGTATTAACTATATTTAAATAAGTATACTTTATTGCCAAACGTATTGGGACTCCCCTTCGAATAATTGAATTCAGGTGTTCTAATGGCCTCACATGTCTAAAAGGAATCAACTTGGCGTGCAGACAGCTTTTACATTTGACAAATAATGGGCCAATCTCAGGAGCACAGTATATTGCAGTGGTATACTGTCTTAAGGTACCCATACACATTGCGATTTTTCGGGGACCGATGCGATATTCGATTTCGACACCCGATTTTTGCTGTAGTGCTATTTTTAAAAGTCGGTCGGATGCCCGACTTTTCGGCCCCGAATATTCACAGCCTGACCGACCGATCGGCTGGTTGGATTGGGAATCTTTTAAAAGTGGTCGACTTACCGAAAATTACAGGCATCCTCATTCGGGACTTTTCGGGCGATTTTTCTAAAAACAGCATCGGTCGGACTACATTTGCATGTTAGGAATCCCGAATGATTGACCTACCCGACCGACTGGATCGGTCGGAAGGGCTAAAATTGCACGAAAAATCGCAACGTGTATGGGTACCTTTAGAATACCACTTGTACAATAAATTTATTCAAATACATTCCTTGCTTCTAAATATTCCACAGTCACCTGTTAGTGGAATTATAACAAAGTGGAAACAACTCAGCCATGTAGTATAGTGTAGGTCACGTTAAATCACACAGCGTCAGTAAATACAAGAGGCAAGGGCTACAGACCACCAATCTGTGCATAGGAAACTTCAAAGAATGGGTATCCATCACCAACCAGCTGAATTCAAGCCTTACATCACTAAATACAATCCAAAGCCTCTGATGCTGTGATGTAAAACACTAAGCTACTGTATATGCTGTAGATGTTTTCTCTGGAGTTACAAATCACATCTCTCCATCTGGCAATCCAATGAACAAATTAGGTTAGGAGGATGCCAATAGAACAGTAATTGACTGACAGCATTTTGCCAACTGTAAAAGTTTGCAGATGAGTGAGTTAGATGTGGAGGAATCGGATGAGCCCTGACCTCAACCTAATTGTACACCTTTGGGATAAATTAGAACATTAGAGGCTCCATGCCAGGCCTTCTCCAACATCAGACCTCACAAATGCTCTCATGGAATGGTCAACAATTCCCATAAACATCACAAAAACCTTGTGGAAGCCTTCCCAGAAGAGTTAAAGCTACAAATAGTGGGCAAACTCCAAATTATTGATTAAGAATGGGATGTAATGTGCGTGTTAAGTATTGGGTGTCCCAATACTTTTGGCAAGTATAAGTATTAACTAATGTAGAGTTGTATTAATTTGAGAGTTGTATATCTGTGTCAAGTGAGTGACTGACCTGAAATATGCATGGAGCCAATATTGGATCTGGCCTACGTACATGTTCCAGAAGGGACTGCATAACATATATACATTGATACTGTAACACCCCAAATAATATTTATTATCATTCTCACAACTTAAGCTGTTGCACATTTTGTATTTTGTAAGAAGATTGATAAATTCTTGTTCCAGCTGCTATCTGCACCTCAATGAATGTGAGAATGAATAGTACAATGGCGATGAATGCTTTACATGTGCAGCTTATATCGGTCACTATAATCAGCTGACACATTTACCATCTTTCTTTATAAAAAAAGGAGGCAGATGATTTGCTGTCCAGGATATGGCATCCTGGAAAATGTTTTGTCTGTGCTATCCACTTCATTATTTCACAACAATTCTCCTTTGTATTCCACTTAGTGTGGAAATGGGAAGCCTGCATTATACTACGAGAGCCGAGATCCTTCTCTTCTTCATTGAGATTTGCAAAGCTAATATATGCTGAGAAGATAAGATTAAGGGTATGTCCCCACCTGCGCTCTCGGCCTGCTTAGCCCAGGGGTCCTGACGGAACCGATCCACATACCTTCCTATCTAAAGGCCCCCATACACGTGTCGGATTCGCACCGGATTCCGGCACGATCGATTCCGGGCGCGTGCACGCGAAACGATCGTGCCGGAATCGCATGCAGCCCACCTGGTCCGATCGTTCGCGTCCGATTGATCAGGGGCTCAGAATCGGATCCGACGGAGAACCAACATGTTGGTCTTTCTCATGCGATTCTGTCCAGATCAGGGGGAGTTGCCAGTTGTGAGGTGGACAATCGGACATGGATCCGTCCCGGAATCCGTTGGACAAGGTGGTATGCTGCGATGGATACTCTTAATTGGCCGATTGATCACACCTGCGATTCCCAGCAGAATCGCCGGAATCGATCGGATGATGAATCGATTGGACATGGAATCCTACACGTGTATGGCTAGCTTTAACCGACTGTTCTCTCGGCGTTATGCGTATGTGCCGGCCAGGGGTGGACGTACTGCACTACGGACCAGCAGAATGCCGTGAGAACAGCCAGTCCAGTAGGAAGGTATATGGATAAGCTCTGTCGGGACCCCTCCCTGGAATGCGCTTAGCGTAGGGGGGCAGACGGAGCAGAGAACAAAGTGGAGACATACCCTAAGAATCAACCGAAAGTGCAGCTCACCAGGTTAAGCCCAACACAGGCCTCCCTTCTCTTTGGAGTGTAACGTGTGCACTGCCCCTGTCTGTAGTGCCCCTTCTCTGCAGACTGTTGCACCCGGCGTCTGATTACCACTCCACCTGGGCCATGTCCCAATGTAGGCCATATGTAACACCAGTGAAGCCATTTTCAGTATTCATAATTCCAGTTTAATTTTGTACTAAATAAAGAAAATCCTTTAACTTACCAATGGGGCTTAGCTTTGCCAGTGGGTTCCTCAAAAAGCTCTCAAGCCCTAGGTTTTCCATGTGAGCCAAGAGTGATGAAACTCATACAAGTTAGCCAACTGGCTATCGTTCATATGGGCCAACCCCTCTCTCTGCACACCCATCCCTTGACCTGGGTGTGCCTGGGTGGAATGGGAATGCTTACCCACTTCTTTCCCTCCCATTCCATAGTTCAATAACATGTAACAAAACTGAACAAATGGCAACCATGGATAATCCTATGTATCCATGGACTTTTTAAACAGAATACGCCTTGGACTGCAACCTATACTATGGGGAGATATACCCATCCAGGACCCAACCATGGGAACTACAACACTTTATTTATGTACACTAAAACCCCATATTATAAACTATATATGGAAGGAATTATAAAATTCCCTTGAAATGGGTAAGGGGATGGTGATTGATAAACAACAAGTATAGGCTCTCTTTAAATTTTGGTTTGCCTACCCAAAAATATACTATACCATGTGTTAGTGTAGTAGGCATAAATGTAAATTGTACATATAAATTAATATAGTGCTCATGTCCCCCATTTATAACATCTAGATGAAGATGATGTCATGGTGTTGTCTGGCTATACCTTGAGGGATTCAGAGCTTTGCCAATGGAGTGCATTGGGTAGATCCTTCATTTCTTTTTATGGGTTAATGTAAATGGAAGGGGGCCCATCCAATGTAGTCACTCCTTATATTGCAAGGTCCACCTTTAAGTAGACGTACAAATATTAGAAATATTAGAAAACAAAAAGCTCTGCTGTCCTGGAATGGTTTGACTGTAATTAATGTTTAGCAATTAGGATTAAAAAAGTGCCAGCGAGGGCTTAGGAAGCGTTACAATAAGGCTGACACCGCTTCGTAGTAAGGCCAACAATGCATGACATATTTGTCTATGCAGAACATAAACCAATCACTCTAACATCTCCATGAGCCCCGCAGAATGAAAGGTAAGTGCGTGGGGACCAAGAGGAGATGAAAGGAGACCTATGAATAGCAGGTGTTATCCCTTACAGCTCCCTGCCACAATCACACTGGGGAAATGAAGATTGCTTTAACATGCCAAGCCAAATAAAGAAAAAAGAAAAAAAACCAAAATGAACTTGGACCCTGAGATAAAAATATAGAGAGGAGAATGAAAAGGCTTTCAGCTGGGCTATTGACTAGAAAGGGGAAGGAAAGCAAGAGCAGCGTAAGGGGAGGGGGGGGGGGGCATTGAAATAAATTCTTTACTGAGGTGTCTTCCCATGAAAAGCGTTTTGTGCTGCTCTTTGTCACACCAGAAATTTCATTTTTTTTCTTTCTCATCTGGTTTAACACTTTCAATACTATGAGCCCTCCTGTTAATTATACATTATTTCATTACTGGCTTCTTTGAGGCATGATACAGGGCTGATGTGAATCTTGGCACCTCACGACAGAGATGAATAGCAGGGGTGGGAGAATGGAGTAATGTGACAACCTAAAAATCTTTTTTGGCTCCGTCAGAAAACTGGACTGCGCTATTAGAGATGAACAGGATGATATCTTACTGTGTAATGATACTACCGCCAGCCTGAAATTAGATTGTCTTGTCTTTCTCAAAGTTTGGAAACTCGATAAGGACAGTTTGATGTTTAATCTCGTATGTATCTACTCCATAAGTAGATACATACGACAAAGACCAGTCAATGCCCTTCTCTCTCCTAGTGAAACATGACAAGTCTTGTATCTGCCCCTTGTAGTTTTTAACAGTCTGTAGTGGGTGGGCCTTAGTCGGCTCTTCATTCTGCATAGCATAGCTGGTGACTAGAGTTGAGCTCGAATATTCGAATGTCAAATATTTTTCACAAATATCAGCAATTCGAGAATTCACAAATATCTTGAATATGTTGGCGGATATTCGTGATTTAGGATATTTGCAGTATGGCCACGTATACTGAAAATAATATCTCCAAAAACTACCTTCTGTTCCCTCATGGGACTTTGGTTGGAGTAGTGACCCAATTAATGACTATGAGGTATACTGCAACATCCTGAACTGAAAATAATATGCGCATTGTGAAAATAATGAATGATTTAGAAGATTTTCGCAATGCCTACCACCACAAAGTGAATACCCCCTGTAAAAAACAGTAGCGTGGGGACTTTAGGGGGCTTCAACACCAAATTAAATAAAGAACAATATTCACTTTGTGGTGGTAGGTTTTTCCTACTATTTCGATGTTAAATTTTTATGTTTGATTTGGGATGTTTGCTTCTCAACTACTATGAAAGTGTAGTGTTTATGCTTTACAGTCTGTATAGCAGTTAAAGGGTCATTTTACCCATTATAGGATGTTGCAAATGTCTCAATAGGTCCATACACGATCACTTTGGTGTAAGATCTGGTACCTTTATTCTCCACTCCACATCACCATACAGCTTCAATAATGTCATAGCCACGCCAGCCATCTGGGAGCATCTTTGCCATCTCAGCCATCCTTTCTTCCTAGCCCCGCACTCCACCCGGTGTCACCTCCTACTAGGTCCAGGGCCACCCTCACTCCAAGATGGTGACAAGGGGGAAAGTCACTGGTTAAATTTTTGTGGCCTCTTGTCTCTAGCCCATGGACCAGTGGTGTTGGTCCCCAGGAGGGCTAGTTTTCAGTGTGACAATCCACGACCACTTGGATACTCCAGGGAAGACCTCTCTCCATCCCTTATTTGGCCTTATAACACCTGTCCCCCGAATGATTTTAGAATTTCTGGGTCATGAGCAGTAAGTATAGTAAATGTTTCCCCACTCTCACGTGCATGTCCATAATGTCACGGGGAACCTTTGTTGATCAATATAGCCCATGTGATGTCTGAGGGTCATCATGATGTAGAACGTAACATCATGTGGTGCCCATATTGATCAACAAAGGCTCTCCATGATGTCACAGACATGCTCCGAATGGACCTCTCCAGCGAAACTCCAGAAGAGAAGTGAAGACCTTTTTTTATTATTGATCCGGATGGAATCGCTTTATTGGGTTTTAACCGGGAATGGACTACAGCCCTACATTGGATGTATTACCTGTAAATAATTACAAATTTATTTAATCTAATTTTCAGGGGTTTGTATATTTTTTATATGTATTGCAGTGGTATTAGTTACTCAACCAAGACTTATGCAACACATATTTGACATATGTACAGTATAGGCCAAAGGGTTGGACACACCTTCTCATTCAATGTGTTTTCTTTATTTCATGATCATTTACATTGGTAGGTTCTCACTGAAGACATGAAAATCAAAACTATGAATGAACTCATGTGGAGTTATGTACGTAACAAGAAATCACTGAAAACATGTTTCTTCAAAATAGCCACCATTTGCTCAGATTACAGCTTGGCACACTCTTGGCATTCTCTTGATGAACTTCAACAGGTAGTCATTCCAAAAGAATGGTTAAAATCTTCAGTGAGAACCTACCAATGTAAATGGTCATGAAAAAAAGAAAACACATTGAATGAGAAGGTGTTTTTAAACTTTTGGCCTGTACTGTATATCAGTTACATGCAATAATTGATGTTATTATTACAGGTAACCGGTAATGAAATGTATGTGTAGATTTACTTTTTTTTTAATTAGCGGGTTTTACATGAAGGGGATTAATGTTTGTGATTTTACATTGTTGATATGTTATACGTCATAATGTACCTAATTATGACATATAAAACCGCAGAGGGGCAATTATTGTAGATTGGTGTGTATTTTTGGTATGATTTCTTAGTTACTGGGGTTATTGTATAGGGCATGGCTACTCAAATGTAAATTTGAAAGGTCCACTTACCAAATTTAAATTCAGTCTGAGGTCCGGAGTTTGGAATTTTACCATGCACTGCCGGCGGATCGGCAGTTTTCACAGCGCTGACCCGGTCCGCCGGACAGAAGCATGACGTAGTCAAGTACATTTATGTAAATATTCTCCCTATAGTATATACAGGACACAGTCTCAAACATATGTATTTAATTACTAGACAACTGGCACCTCACAAGTATATATTGAGGGGTCAGTGGACGGTGAAAGGGGTAGGAGGACCTGAGGAGCCCTGGGATGGCTATTTTCTCTGCTCACAAAGCTTTCTTTAGGAAATATTGATATAAATTCAAGCTTTTATTAACCTTTCTGTGCAGGGGACCCCTACAACTAGCACTCCCTTTCCCCCTGGCCTCAGGACTCCAGAGAATGCCCATGCACATAGATTTTTAGTGAGCTCCTCAGATGAGTACCAGGAGATGGTGTTTGGTACTCACCCCATATGGGTGGTCTCCCTCACTGTCCTCTGTGTCAGCTTCCTGAATGGTAGATTCTGCTGCAGATGAACCTCCCTGTTCCTAATTGAGCCTCTGATTAGCTGTCTCCATCCACAGGTCACCAGCTGGCTTTGGGTCAAATGTAACCCCCAGTAATGTTTGAACCCCCAGATCTCATCGCCATTGAGCATTGCAACAAAATCTCTGTCTTCAACACAGGGATTTAAGTGGACATGTAGCTAGGGCTTTTCATATGCCTACTCCCTGACTTTCAACCCCCAGATGCTCCAACAACCTCTCATAGCTATTAATGTTTCCCTGAAGTTATCCCAGTGACATAAATTTTATGCGTTCAACAATAAAAACTGAAAAAAATTGGCAATCTTAAAAATGAGACTACATCCAAGCAATATATTATAGGGGGATTTTAAGTAGGAATAATTGTGCTCAGGGACCTGAAAATTTGCATGGATGTAGTCTCAGGGGTTAACTGGTAACCCCCAAAATGTCAAGGTTCTACCATGCAGGGGGTTCAAAGATTTTTGAGTTCAAAATAGGATAAGTGAAAGCATGTATGCAGCAGAGTAGTGCTTTATGCTCATAGGGAAGCAATATTTGATAGCTGTATTTTAGCTGAAATTTAACTTATAAGTGTTGTAGCTAGAGGGGTGAAACTCGGGGTGTAAGTAGTAGTAGGGGTGCATTACTGACCCTGAAAGTTTCATGATTATACTATGAATGGTTTTCGTGCTATGCATGTTCAAAGTTAGTCTCACACAAGTTAATTTAGCCCCTTCATTTTTTTTTTTTTTTTTTTTTTTTTTTTTTTTTTTTTTTTTTTTTTAGCCCCTTCAAAGCATCGGCTCTCACTAGGAAGGAGGGGAGGAATGAGCTGCAGCCGCCGGTCCACATGTGACCCTATTTGGGTCCGGATCCGGACCGGGGTCCGCCTATTGAGTACCCCGGTTAATGTATTGGGAATGAGTAAATGCTCATTCCAGGTTATCGGGAACATTTAATTTCATTATTTCTTGTTTTATATTTATGTATTTAAACATTTAGTTCATGCTGTGAGTTTTTTGGTTTTGCTGGTGTGCTGGCGTTTAGTTTTGGATTTGGTAAAGGTCATTCTTTAACCTCCTGAGCGTTTCGCCGAGGTCCAGATTTCTGTAGCAAAAGCGTTACGCTGTTTATCATTTAAAAATTTTGTAGGTCTGTAACTGACCAAAATATGTCCAAACACAGGTCTAGTAGACATCCTGAATATATAAAGTTTCAAACGCCTAAATATTTTAAAAAAATTACATTTAATGATCAAATTAAATATAAAACACAAAAATCTGCTCAAACTAGAATTCATTTATGAAATCATCCAATACACACAATGCAGTCTGATACACCGCGCCAGGAACAATGTCGCACGCTGGCACATTTGCCGGCGGATTACCTGCAGCTTGCCCATGGCTTAGGTCTCACACCTGCAGCATTGGTGGGAGTGCACCTTATTGACTTTGCTGAGCCAAAATGCTGAACAACTGCGCCCCTACTGCATTCATACATGCAGTACGGGTGCTGTTTTTCCGTGTCTTGGGACACCACCATTGATCTCCAGTGATTTGAGGTTTCTCTGGCGGCAATGTGCGGTGCTGCAATGAAGATGCGGCATCCCGCAGCTTCATATCATCACCATGGGCACGCCGCTCAAACAGCGCAGAGTGGACACTGTGCCATTCATTCCAATGGAAGTGTCCTCTCTGCGTCTGCTGACGCTGCCCTTACAAAGTATTTACTTCTTAAGCGTTTTCCTTTATTTTAAACTTGATTGGATACAGAAAAATCAATCCAATCAAATCCAACATGAAAGAAAACTCATAATAAGCAAATACATGTTTTTTAAAAAAAAATCATTTTGCATGAAATTGGAGGCACAAAAATCATTCCAATCAATGTTTTTTCAAATTTTGAACTTCCCGCCCATCCCCCTCCCGATGACGTCATCACGCACCCGCCGGCGCGATCCCGAACACCGGGATCTGAAGGTCAGACAGCGGGGGACATGGTGAGAAGAACAGCAAGCCTCTGGGCTGCCTGCAAGCCATCTGGATGCAGGTTTCAGCAGCCCGAATTAATTCGGTCTCATCCATTTCAGCATCTTTATTTAGCCCCGAGTTAACTCCACACCCAGAAGGTTAATAGCTGTTGGTGGTCTTATGTCATGTTTGTACTTTATTGCTTAAGTGTAAATGTAGAATTGTTGGGTGAACGGTTTCATAACTAATTGATGAAATTATTATTTATAAAACTTTCAAGCTGTTATTGGGGGATTGAGTGAGTGTATGTGATTTTTTTATGTCAGGTTTTGCTGTTATCTGTGATAATTAATGTAAGAATTACAGATATCATCAGATAATATAGAGTACAGTATTTGAGTAAGGTTAATATGACCAATTACTTCTTCCATGTTATTATCTGTAAACATAAATTTTTATGATTACAGATAAATATATATTTTGTAAGGGAAAGGGTTGCAGGAAAGGTATCTATTTAAGGGAAATATGGGTCAGTCGAACTGGAGGGGATTGAGACCCTCCACCAACGTTCTTTTTTTAATTTTAACTGTGCAAAATCGACCCAAAAAATTGACATGTCAGATCCTTATTCTGGTTGATTTTTTAGGGTCAATCATTCAAGTAGACAGCTTTCTATTCCCTAAAGATTGATCCACATGCGCAGCGGTCGATCTAATGGAAATCGAAGGTAAAATCGATACGTACGTCAGGTGGCTTTGGCTGCCTTGACCCAGTTTAAAACTTCTTTGCTGCCTCCGGTAAGTTCAGAGTCTTGAGTCCTTGTCTTGAGGGAAAAACAAAAGCACCGTGATTTTTGTGGTCCACGTTTGCATGCACTTCTTTGCGCTGGATGCATATTTAAAAATACTCTACTACCAATTATTACATGTATCAGGTCGAAATTACCTTGCTAATGTAAACTGTCCCTGATAAAAAAGTGGACATGTTCACTTAAACTGAAATTTGAAACAGATCAGTAAATTAATGCTGGCTGCAGAAAGTCAGGCCTCATTGGTAAACCAATCCATTGCTTCATCATTTCCAATTTCACACTGAGATCAGTGTAACTATTATCTCTTTTGGTTTCTTTTTGCTGTCTGGCTCACCAGTTGGAGATTCATGGTGACCATTTTCAATGGCACAGAAAATTCTACTGCTGATGAAGGGTAATCTTCCATTGTGGTCCCAGTTCAGGTAACATATTTTGAAGGGAAGATTGCCCATATGTCTTTCTCTTATGTTTTGGGATCTTGACCTAAATCCTTAGTGCCTACAACAGTCAATAAAAGTACAGGCTCACAAAATGAACTATTAAAACTGCGCCACAAAACAAAGCTAACCCGGACATGGGGCAAACTATGGTCCAGGTGCCAGATCCAGACTATTAAGCTTTGTAATCTGCCCCATTGTCACCTTGTGGAAAAAACACTGGCTCCCCCTGCTGGTTTCCTTCATTGACCATACATAATGCTAGAGGCACCAGGACATCACCATAGGGATGGCGCAGTGGTCACTGATCATGTGATGAAGTTATGAGTGCATTCTTATGGAGATGGGGGGCCATCTTTAGGAATTATTGCAGTAGAGGAGCGGAGGGTAGCTAGATGGTCTTGTCATTAAGGTCTGCATTTTTACTGAAATATGTAAGTAAGTTTCTTTTTAGGTTTTTAAGTGTTATTGGGCAAATTTAGTTCATGAATTTTTTCTATATATGTTGGGGTTTTTTTTCCTGATGATTGTTTTGTAGAAAATGCTACAGAAAATATAAAAAGTTTACAATATCCCTGCCACACATCCACAGCCTCACCAATGACACCAGGGATGCAAGGAATCTATTCCTTGCAACTATTACAGGCTCTTGGTCCAGACCCTCTGTTAAATTTAAGAACCCATTGTGGCCTACTAGTCAAAAAGTTTGCCCGCTCCTGAGCTAGCCACAGACCACACATATTCATATGACAGAACAAGTAATAAAACAAGTTATAGAATTTAATTGAAGGATAGACTATGTGAAGGGAGTGACCACTCATGCCATATTAGTTTCATTTCTTTATTTAAGTTTCTTTTATGGGCTGATAAACATATCTCAGAAAAAGAAAGTAAATGGTTTTAGAATTTGTTTCACCGGCCCCTCTATTTGAAAATTGTACCATTTATATGTTTACACAATTAGAGAGAAGCATTTCTTCCCCTCAAAATCGAGGGGGGGGGGGACATCTGTGCATCTTATATAACAAATACACATGTTTGAGCAGAAGAGAAAAGACCTATTACGGGCTTTCAGCAGTCAGCCTCTCTGCTGTGTAGCGATGTTTACTAGGGAGGAGGGGAAGGGCTGAAAGCCGGATCTCTCTGTGAGTCTTCAGATTGCAACACTGCCCCTCCTTCTAAGTAAATACTGGTATACAGCATGTCACAGCAGAGAGGAGGCACTGTTGAGTGTCTGATCCAGGCTATCTGCATTGCTTTCCTTCTGATCAAATACAGTGCTGCTTGAAAGTATGTGAACCCTCCAGACATGGTCACTGTTTGTGCAA